>BPLR01004021.1:7500-41677 GCA_021605095.1 Caerostris extrusa | reverse complement strand
ATCGATTCTTGCTGGTGGTGTGTGCTGAAGACGATTTTTGTGAATCTGTCAGGTTGGGGTGATTGCAACAGAGCATCTTACATCAACAATTCTGAGGGAATTCTGTTAGCTGTCTAAATGTTCTCCAACTAACTAATTCCCTGGTACTGCAGTCCATGATGGACCATGGCAGTCTCTGCCCATTGGCAGATTCTAAAACAGGATACGCTTTTCTTTTTATGAGATAATGTCGTCAGTCCTACGTAAAAAGTCATAGTCGTATTAGACCAGGCCCTATGGTTTAAAAGTGGATTCATAACCAATCTACAAATATCTAATATTGCAGCTCCGACTCGAAAACTGTGGCACCGGAGTGCTGTAGAGTGATAGTCAGTCGGCCCCTCAGACTGCCATCGTTCTCCAACTTAAGATAAAAATTCAGTATAGCTACTCCTTAACAATCAACCCGGAAGGATTTGTTCCATACTTTTACGTGGTTGTAATGCAGAAAGGCATCCCTGAGTGAGACATTAAATCTAAATTGTTGGTATCGAAAGAGCACGCGGAAATTGAGCATCAAAATTGTTACGTTTAAAGGAAATGTTTTATGGTAGTGTTCAGGTAAAAAAATTTAACAGTTTTTAAAAAAACAAAAAGAGAACTAATATTTTTTAACTATCAAAATGAATCCTTCTCTATTGTGCTTCTTTGCACTTAATAGTTTACCAAGTACTTTTCGTCTCCTATCGTAATTCATTGTGAAATTTACTATGAGATCAGCATTCATCTGAATAGACTGTTTTTCGATTGATTGAACACTTGCAGCTGCTCTCTGTGTGTATCTGTTTATTTTATCTGCTTTTAAAAGATTCCGTGAACATTCTTTTCTAGTGAACTGTTCATTATATTTTTAAAAACTACAGAAACATCACCAATCATTTGACATAAACATCTTTACTTATGAAAAACATTTCCATTCTAATTTCGTTTTACAGCTTATATTCCATTTCTAAATTAGAGATTCTATTTAAATTAGAGATTTCTAAAGCAATATTTTAGAGATAAATCCTTTTCAGTAGCAACGAATTTAAAAATATATGATATTTTAAAGCAACTTCTCATAACAAGTTTACTGCACTTTCCCTGAATGTATAACACATGAACAAATGCATTTTCCATTCATACTAAGTAAGAGAATGATGTTATCCTAAAAAGGAGCTTATTTCCTCCTACAATTTATGCTGCTTTCACCATGATATTCAACTGGAAAAGAATCATTCACCAAATAGAAAACGAGATCCAAGACACACAACAAAAGCAGCTCTCGTTTTAATGTTACTTAGTGTTCACTTCGAAGAAATACGCCGACCATCCACCGTGCCCAAATGAGCCAGTCTACTTCTGAACCAAATTCCGGAATTAATGACCCCTTCAGGCCAAATGTGCATCACTTTGTTCAATCGAGCTGCCGAGCACTGAGGAAAGAGAGCCATTGTATCAGTTGAAAGTTGCTTCCTTCAGTTTAGCTACAGAATCGACCAACGTCGCGTAATTAGCGAATCGGTTGAAAGCAAAGTTTTGGGGAGTTATCTACGGCGAATGAATTTAGGATGCGTCATGTTCGTGAGGCTTGCTGTTTGCTATCATGTTGCTTCTTAGTTTTCATGCAGAACTTTGAATAATTTTGATAAATGAATCAGTGGCGCATGAAATTTCTCTATTACATTTTAGTATCTGGTTGGATTTAAAATCTGAAGGGACCTGACATTGATTACGTTTACTTTCAAACTAAGAAACTTAACTGTTGTAATTAATTTCATTACTTAAGTTTGAGTTCTAAAGATTTTGTTTTGTGCAAACTTAGAATTTATAACTAAAATAAATGAAAATTTTGCCACAAATCCATTTTCTCTAATCCAACTTTAACAATTTAACTAGCCATCAGCACAATGTGTTTTTATCATAAAAAATAAATATGCTTAACATAAAAAAAATAAATTAAAATAAATTAATATTAATATTAAGATTGATATTTAAATATGCGTCTTACGTTAAAAAAAAGAAAAAATGTTACCGCCCTTAAAATCTTTATTATTTATTACAATACTTTCAATCTTAAAATATAAATTATAAAATAACATAATTAATATTAAAGTATTTAAAGAAAAAGCATTTATACTAGAAACAATTATTAGGTAATTCATCTTAATTACAGAGTTGATACATTTCAAATTTGAGTGTCACTTATGTTCATTATTATCATTATTTAGCGTCACTTACGTTATTCTTCTTTATTGACGCAACTGCTTTGAACCGAATATATTTTAACTCGCATAATATTTTATATTACTTTACTTTTCCCAAAATCGGTGGTCGAGCTATGGATCTCTTAGGAATCATTTCAATAGTTTTGTGTTCTTGAATAAGAGTACTGACTTAGAGAAAGCAGTGAAGAACATCACAAGAAGAAAAATATCGATAAACAAATTGGTATAACTTCATAAAATGAAATCTGAATGTAAACCCTTAAAACCCATTAATACATGCATAAGATTGGTAAAAAACAATAGATTTTGAAATGATGCATGCCTGGGGCTCTATCTATCAAGCAATAGTCTTTGGACATTGCAAAATAGAAAACATATTTATCGGATTTGGACAAAGTGTAAATCGTGGTGGCTGTATAAAATAATTTCGGAACTTACAATTTTTCGTTATTTGTTCACAATGTACATTAAGTTACCATGCATTGAGATCAAAAACAGGCTGGTTGGTGTTTGGAATCCTGGAACTTTTAGACTCGAGAATAGTGCATGGTATAAATAAATTACTATCAAATAAATAGCTCAGAATAATTCAAAACAGGTGAAAAAATGTAAAAAAGCCTTTGGAAAGTATATATAGAAAGCCTTGTACTCTACTAGGAAGCAAGCCTACTCTACTCTTTAGATAGACTTCTTCTGTACAAAGGAAGTCTTCTACCCTTTAGACATTTGTTCTACTCTTTTCATTGTTGGGAGATGCAATACTTTTGCATTTACATGTAAAAATAAATGAAATTCTCTTTAGATAGTGCTCTTGTTAATGGAAGCCACACTAATATTAGCAAGCTTTTGAAAATCGTAACTGTAGCTTACATAAAACTAATATAATCAATCCACTACCTGATACTAATACTAGCAGCAGTAATCAATATCTATTATACTCAGCTACTATTTACTCTATGAGCTATGTTTACTATACTATTACTACTAATAAAAGATGATACGATATTTGTAGTAGTATAAATAGAGATATTTTTGCTATGTTACTACTATTACTAATGAACTATTTTTAACAAGCCTTTGAAAATCATCACTGTAGCAAGCATACGTAAAACTAATCTGATCAAACCACTACCTATTACTATTAGTAGTAACAGTAGTCCTACCTATTATATTCAGCTACAATTTACTACTATGAGCTACATTTACTATACTACTATACAATTAGTAAAGCTACTACTTCACTAATAGTATAATAGTATAGTAAATATAATCTCATTATACTTCTAATAGCTACTACTATTATACCACTACTATGTTTTTAATAGCATAAATAGAGCTATTTTTTTTATCATTACTATTACTAATGAGCTATTTGTGAATGGGTATATTGTGATTATAGTTATAAAAATTTCTAAGAAATTATTTAATTACTGTGTATACTGTATTTAATTATTGTATATTGTGAATAAAATTATTTTAATAAAATAATGATGTATATTATTTAAGCATGAATTAAATATCGGCATAAGATAGTACTGTTATTTTTAAAACTTATTTAAAGACTATTTGTTTCATTTAAAGCGGTGATTTACAAACATTCATAAATCATTCATAAGTTAGATAATGCGCTCTTATATTCATTAGCCAGGCATGCTTTCCATTACGGCAAATCTCAGCAGGGAAGGCTCTTAATGCCTGCATAAATTGCCAGCGGAGAGGATCATTAATTTGCCTTTAAGCGATTAGGCTAACCTCAAATCAGGCTTAGATCAACATTAATTTATTATCTTTACCACAGATAATGCTCCTTTTTTTACTTCGTATTAAAAGAAGCATGAACAATGACATGAATCATAGAAGGCACTTACTTCGACGCGATAAAATTTGCAATTTTGTATCTTCGTCCTGTGTAAAGCATTGTAACACATTTTTGATAGCCACTAGCACTAATTATAATCTGGTCATCTACCTCATAAACATTCATGGAGATTTTAATAAGCTCAGTTTCGATAATAAAGGTAAGAGATTTTATTTTTTGCAGGAGCTATTGGAGAGATGCCATAAATTAAATAGGATTCTTAATTGGATTTTACATCAACTGTTAATGATCTGTTAACTCGAAATGGGAACTGCGTCATGATTTTAAAGAAAGTTAAATTCACAAATGAAGATTAAATGGGGAGTTTATAATTCTTATATTATAATAGTTAATCCTCAACTTGAAACTTACTATCTGTAACAAAGTTATTGGATATAAGAAAATAATGGTTAACTTATCATGAATTCTTTTAAAATAATCCACTTTATTATTTTTTTCTGACATATCTTATCTTATTTTTATTTTTTTTTAATTGCAGATGTTTGACATTAAATCCAATTACTGAAATTTATAGTTGGAAAAAAAGGAAGATAATTCTTGGATAAATGAGGATGGATTCATATGAAGCATTAATTTTCCGTATTACCTCCCAATTGTCTCCATTTATCACTGAAATTCTGATAAGTAAGTATATGCAATGGAATTCGTTACGAAAGGAATAATATATTCTGTATTCATTTCCCAATAGCATAGTAATCAGAAGAAAAACTGATGATCTTCACTAACCATGAAGGTTTAAGTTTGAAGAGATTTTTAAAAATGTTTATAAATAAAATAGCCAAAGTTAATGCAAAAAAATGATTTAAATGATGAAGATCGTAAAGTTCACACATGAATACCAAATGCCTTGCCATGCACTTAATTACGTGATGTAACCATACTTCCACATACGCACTGGTAAAAGCGCACTAGTGACATTTAAGAGAAATGGTCTGTCGGCCTCGAGAATCTCACCCGAGAGGAAGTACAGCGCAACCTGCGCTCCACTGAGAAATATTTAGTTTACGTGTTAAACGCTTAGTTTAGTTTTTAACTCAAGCCACAATATTATTCCCGAACGTGTCACTTGTATCCACCTCAGCATATCTAGGGGGTCATGAGTTTTAGCCCCACGTTGGATGCTTGATTATACTGATGTGGCTACGGATCACACGTCCGGGGGCCAGATTGTAGTATATAGGTTTGGCACCAGTTTGTAACTGAGTGTCGTTGGTTTTGGATACTTGAGGCATAAGTTGGAGAACTCACAGCATTTTTACACGCACATAACACCCATTTTTTAATTGTCTCGAAACATTAGATTTGCTTTTTAAAGTTAAGTCATGTGACTTCCACTCTAAACGTATTAATAACAATAATGTAACAATTTTTTCATCTTTAAAATAGAATAAAGAATTCCATTTTATAATCCAAAATTACCTTCTAAGAAACTTTGGTAAAAGAATTGTGAAATCTTACCAGGAGATATGAGATAGATTGTGCAATAAATATAAAGAAATAAAATTCAGACATATTAACATTGAAATGTTAATATGTCTGACATCAAGACAGACGTATTAACATTGAAATGTTAATATTTCAGTTGATAAGCATCATTTCAAAATTTTTACTTCAAAGGGACGTGCCAATGATATGAATTAGTAACGAATCTGCATCCAAAATAAATTCTTGTCGGAATTTTTGACACCTTAATATCAGCATACTAGTTGGAAATCTCGTCGTAAATCTCCCTTCCGCCATCCGAGAGAAGGGATGGTGCCTTTTGCGAAACCGGTTCGCTGTCAGAGTCCCGATCTGTAAACAGCGCGCCCCCCTCTGGGGAAAATCGGCTTAGCTTTTGATTAGGGCCTCCTATTATGAATCAAAAAGACGAGTGTTTCTTAAGATAAGAGCTTATGGATTTCATTTCAGTTTCGTAAAGGAGCATTACCTTTCTCGTAATTAGTTCAAAACAGCTGGGGAGGACTTCGGTCCATTTGCACTCAACCCCACACCCTCCCCTTTCTTTCGTATTCCCTCCCCATTCAGGATCTGTATTGAGATTGGCCGTTTTCATTTTTGCATTCATACGGTTTCTTCGATTTTGTTTGAAAAGTGGCGTTTGGATAATTTGTAGTTTTTATATAAAGAATTTTCCTTTTAATAAATTTTCTTTTTTTGCAAGCGTTATATATATATGATTTTCTTTAAAAAGTTTTGTATATTAATTTTTTTATCATCAAAATTTTTGTTTTTCAATTATGTTACATGGTTCTTAAAGAGATATATCTTGCATTCAAAAACAATTTTTTGAATGATTAACATAATGACTCATTGGGGGAATTTTTCAAATATGTCAACACAAATTTGAAAAGGGATGTCAACATTTCGTTACTGGGGACATTAGTATTAAAAAATTATTAATGGAAATAATTGCTGTCGGAAAGTGATTTTAATGGTTAATTTCTTCTGTGAATTTTTTAGAAGGAACGTTTTCTAATGTCTTTTTTCTTATCCCACTTGGTAGATAGCAACAACTAGACCAAGTCCAGGAAATCGCGTGATCTCATGGAAGGAGGGAAAGAAGCTTCTGTTGTGATGGAGCACCAGTAGGTAGAATCTCATTTGGCTCCATGACGGTGAAGAAGTAGGACAGTGCCTTAGGACTTTTTGAGGTAACTACTCAGCATTTGAGTATCGTATGGGAGAAAGCCTGGAAAACTCAGACCAGGTAGTCCGACTAAGGAGGCAAGAGGTTGAACACCACAAATTTTATCGAGTCTCCTCACTTTCTGAAACAATATAGACCAAGTCCAGGAACCCATGTATTCTCAGGGAAAGAAGAAGAGGGAAGCAGCTTCTGTTGTGATGGAATACCCGTAGGTAGGAGTCTAACTTGGCTCCGAAAGAAGGGTGCATTGCCTAACGGGTGGACTTCAAAGGGAAACTACTCCACATTGTCGTATCATATAGGAGAAAACACGGAAACTCCCACCAGGTACTCCGAATAATGAGGCAAGATGGTGAGCATTACAAAATCTACCAAGTCTTCTCGTGTTTTGAAACAGTGTCTACAACAAATCTCCAGCTGATTGAACTCCCCTATAAAGCTCACCAGCAGCGTGAGTTGATACTGGGCCACGAGTCGGGCCTTTTCTAATGTTAGAACTTCAATCTGAATAAAATATTTCAAATTTTAGAGTATGCTGTTCTGTAATTTGGTATAATTCTACTTATGGTCCAGAGACATTTTCCACTGGTATCACATACTATATCAAATACATACATCACATACTACTATTTTGAAAAACTAGTAGACCTGCTGGTCGCCTTTCATTGAATTCGGTATTTTAGGAATACAATACGTAAATGTTAGGTAGTTTCCTTGAAAGTACACTCATGTCCATAAATTAAGGATAATTCAGAACCACACAGAAATTGAACTCTAAAATAAAAATTTCACCTGTAGAATTATCACACACATCTTGAAAAAGAATATGAAATTACAGGAAACCAATATGGCGCGGAAGTACGCCGCAATGACGAGAAACCACCAGAGTGGCAAAGTAAAATTGTTCACAAGCGCTTTAAAAGCCTTTCAGTGCAAAAACCGCATAGTTATGGCGCAAAGCATTTCGATGATTTTTTAAGTGGTGGAATTATCGGACGACTGGAATGTGGACGTACCCAGCTGGAAATATCCGAGGAACTTGGAATCGCCCAGAGTGTCATCTCCAGGCTTTGGCAACGATTCCAAGATGATGGTAATGTGAGTAGATGTTACAGCACAAGTCGCCCCCGAGTTACAACGCCGAATGAGGACCGGTATTTAGCAGTTACTGCCAAAAGAAACAGACGGAGCACAGCATCAGACCTGTCTCGTCAGCTCTCTTCAGCTACCGGTACGACAGTTTCAAGGCAGACCGTGTACAGACGCTTAGGGCACATTGGTCTATATGCTCGTAGGCCTGTCAGATGTGTTCCACTTAAAGCAACTCACTGTCGCCTGCGATTAACCTGGAGTAGAGAGCATGCATTGTAGACACCGCACCAGTGGTCTTGTGTGATGTTTTCCGACGAGTCCAGGTTTAGTTTGCAATCTGATTCTCACCGGACTTTCATATGGAGACCGCCAAGTACCGTTACCACCAAGAGAACACCATTGAAACGACACCGTTACGATGGTGCAGGATGGCTCGTTTGGGGAGGAATTATTCTTGGTTCCAGAACTGACCTGCATGTTCAGAGTGTAACGATGACGGGCCACATCTATCGTGATGTCATTCTGGAAAAACATGTACGTTTGTTTTCGTGGCGCCATGGTGCTGAATTTCTGTTTATGGATGACAACGCCCGTCCTCACCGTGCAAACATTGTAGACGAATGCCTTCAATTGGAGGATATCACCCGTATGGATTGGCCAGCATACTCACCGGACTTGAATCCAATAGAGCATATGTGAGTTATGCTTGGCCGACGAATTGCAGCCCGTCAACCCCTCCCACCTGTCAACCGGAACTTCGGAGGACATTGCTTGATGAGTGGTGTAATATTCCCCAAGATCAGATTTATAATTTGATACTCAGCATGCCTAGGCGTTGTACGGCCCGTATTGCATCGTCCGGAGACATACTCCATATTAACCATCATACTAACCATGTTATACTGTTTTTTGTAAATAGGTTCTTTTTGAAATTTGCTCCAGGGAGTAAAAATCGCAATTTTTATTAATTATGTCAAACATATAGCATCTTTTTTGCTCTTTACCTTTTGTTTAATAAATAGACTTTACAAATAAGTCAAATTTGTTTTGCTTCTGTCTCTTTCTTTGCCTGAACTTCATTATCCTTAATTTATGGACATGAGCGTACTTTAGGGATTAATTACTTCTTTTCTTACTTTATTGAGAGGATAATGTAGAGGGATTCCTTCGTATATCCTGAATATATATTCAATTTTGCTACAATTCCAATGCCATTAATGACAAATGGTTATTAATTCACACTGATAATAAAAAAGCCTAACTAAGTAAATTATTCTCGTTTTTTTATCTGGTCTTAAATGTTTGTTTATTTTAACATGTTTCAAAGTTCTACACTTCTAACATTTTGGATTGTCGCATTTTTCTCACATGAGTGTTCCCATAGGAGAGAGGAATGTATATTCTTTAACAAGTACATAATAACTATCACTCAAATTTGACAGCAAATAAGCAATGCTGTGAATATTTATATTACATGCAATTAGTGTTTTGTTGTAATGAGAAAAAACATGTCACTCAGATTTGATAGCTGATATTCAGTGTCATGGAAAATGAGACATGAAATTAGCGATTGTCTGTGCGAACTTCCCAGGTCGAAATAATTACAGGTGGAATATGGACTACATCATGAGTTGTTGCATCATGATTGGGGATAGACCATGGGCTTAGAAAATATCTACAACAATGTAAAGTGAGAAAAGCTAACCCCACGCTTCTTGGCGTATTTTCTGAAAGGGATGTTTTTGGAGAAGACCGGAGGCATTTTTGCGACGAGTTGATAAGAAATGTTGTTTTTGTTTTTTTTTCTTTAAACTGACTGAATAGGTCGCAGTTTCAGCCTGTTTTCAAACTGAGCTGCTTGTGTTTCGTGCATCAAGCCGTGTGATAATTGAGGTTTGACACAGATTAGATGAATAGACCTGACAAATATGAAAAGTTCCGTCCTTGGAGTGAACTGAACTTGTGAATTAAATTATCTTTAATTTTCATTTCTTTGTAAATAGAATTCTGTATATATATATATATATATATAACGTTTGTAAATAAAAATTAAAGTGTTCACATGAATCTGAAATTGGTCCTCTTCCTAAACCGTTTTGATGCTACTATAGGCCGAAATACTATAGGACACATAATGACATTAGTTTGACGTTTAAGGCAAAAGAAAAACATTAAAAAATGTCTTTTGCATAATGTGTATCTTTATTAAACATTCAAATATACACAATTTAACTATTAGCCGTTGAAAATACCCCTTTTAAAAACAACATTTTTCTCACTCTTTCCCTTCAAATATACTTTCTATTAGCAGAATTTCTCTTCTGAGTGCTTCGATACAGAACTTATCAAATATCCACCAAAAAGATGCAAATCAATGAAGACACGAAATATTTTGTGATACTAAGCGTGTACTAATAATAAATAACGTGGAGAGGATCCAAGAAACATTTAAATGCCCAATTGATTACTCCTTATTTTAGACTCGCCAGATACCTAACGGAAGCACAAAATAAACTCGTAGTAAAGTAGTGATAATTCACTTAACTCACGCAGAAGAAGTCCTGTTCTCGATCGTTTCCAGAATAATTAGGAATGATCGCGCACTGATTAGAATTCTGATGGAAAGAAAGTCTTCTTGGCGACTGGTAATTATGGCTAGCAGTAAATTATGGCTGTCAGATGGAATTTTCTTTCATATTTTATTGCAAAGAAGACATCTTACGTTGCAGAAAATAGGGTGATAGTGATTAGAAATGAGCCTAATGGGTTCATTTAGGGAGTTACTTTTCAATCCCATGATTTTAATTCCTTGCGGCCGTTAAGGATAATGGTTGCACACTTTGTAGTTTTAGGAAATTTTTGATCTAATTAAATAGAATCCAAAGTGGATTTTGTAGTTTAAATAAGATTTCCTTAAAAGTTAATTGTTTGAAAAGGTTTTTAGAAATTTTCACTTTGAAGGTAATTGCTAAATACAGAAACACATAGTTTAGAATATTAAATATTTGCATGATTCATTGAAAGTTAAAATTTCTATTTAAATAAGTAGCATGCATGATTTGAAACAAGCTTTCACATAATGTTACATTCATACGACTCAAAAGTAGAAAATTCTTACAATGTGCGTGGTATTAAAGTTCATGCGCAGTTTAATTTGATATTATTCTTCTTCTTCTTTATTGAAGCAACAGCCCCATGGCGGACCAAGGCCGTCTGCGTACTGGCAGATTTCGAGACAGGAGTTGATTTCTTTGTTACAAGGTAGGGTAGTCAGTCCAATGCTCTACAGTCATATCAGATCGAGGCCTGAATAGCCTGAGTATCTATCGCTCTGGCTCTCGGTGCCTCAAGTTTCGGTATCGAGGGCCGCCGGTGCCATGGATATTTCTAGGGGTTCAAAATCCACTCTAAACTGTAGATTCCGCTCTAATAGAATCGTAGAGCGTTGTGGAGTAGTGTTACTCTCGTGACATATCTTCACGCTACACGTGCGCCTGGGTAGTGATAAATAAGAAACAGCGTTCGACGGCGCAGTCCACCCGACATGTATCCTTCAAGGTTGGTTCGTATTGTGCTGCTTACAGGGACATGGCCAATACGGCTCAGCTAAAAGAAGAAAAACTTGTGATTAATCAAATTATCTTTAATTTTTATTTTTTAAAAATAGTGTTCTGTATATATATATATAATGTTCGTTCTAGTTCTAGTATAGCCCAAAACGGTACAGGATAAATAATGACATTAGTTTGATGTTTAAGGCGAAGAAAATCTACACAAATTTTTTGTATAATATATCTCATTATTAAACATTTAAATGTACAAAATGTAACCATTCGTTGCAAAAAATAACCCTTTTAAAAATAGTATTCTCCCTCTTTCTGCATCAGAAAATACTTTCTGTTAGCAGAACTACTCTCTGAGTGCTTCGAAACAGAACTTATCAATTATCCACTAAAATGATGCAAATCAATGAATACACGAACTATTTTGTGATACTAAGCGCAACTAAAATTAGAGACTAATAATAAATAACGTTCAGTGGATCCAAGAAACATTTAAATGGCCAATTGATTACGCCTTATTTTAGACTCGCCAGGGACCCCACTGGAAGCACAAAATAAACTCGCAATAAAAGTAGTGATAATTCACTTAACTCACGCAGAAGAAGTCCTGTTCTCGTTCGTTTCCAGAATAATTAGAAAATGATTGCGCACTGATTAGAATTCTGATGGAAAGAAAGTCTTCTTGGCGACTGGTAATTTTGTGCTTAGCAGTAAATTATGGCTGTCATTTGGAATTTTCTTTCATCTTTTATTCCAAAAAGACATATTACGTCACAGAAAATAGGGTGATAGTGATTAGAAATGGGCCTAATGGGTTCATTTAGGGAGTTACTTGCGGCCGTTAAGGATAATGGTTGCACACTTTGTAAGTTTTAGGAAATTTTAATCTAATTAAATAAGGTCCAAAGTGGTATTATCAGTTTAAATAAGATTCTCTTAAAAGTTAATGGTTTGAAAAAGATTTTTTGAATTTTTACTTTTTAAGGTAATTGTTAAATGCAGAATATAGTTTGGAATAATAAATATTTGTATGATTCATATATTGATTCATTAAAATTTAAAATTTCGATTTACATAAATCGCATACATACTTGTATATGTATTCCTTCGCATATCGTGCATAATACCGATTCTACTACTATTCCAATGTCATGAATTACAAATGATTATTAATTCAAGACTGAAAATAAAACGTTTCAAATGACATTATTACCTAAATGATTATTTTTATTTCTTATCTAGCCATTAAACGCTTGTTTATTTTAACTTCTCATCCATTTCCTCGTTGCACTCTGGGCAATTTCTGATACGGCAAAATGATCTACAAACAAGGTCTTCAGTCTAGATCACAGTGGGAGTTTCATACAATTCTGTAGAACGCAGGCGGATTGTCCCAAAACAAGAGAGAAGAAAATTAAAAAGGCCCTTAGGTGCTCCTTCTTTTGAAGATGGTCTGCTAGAAATAGTCACAAATGCAAATTCATGATGATATGCTTGAATGGCCTAGAGAGAAAAATTGGTGGCAATGCTAACGCTTTTCTCTGCTCACGATTATCACAAGAAGCTTTACAGAAATTAAACTTGCTCCTAACCCCTCTGTCTCCAGTGTGATAACTAGGGAAGAAATGGATATGTCTCATCTTGCTGCCTGTTCTGTACTGTCCCCTGTTTTTATGGAAGCATTATTGGATTGCCAGACTTAAGTTGATGGAATAACTAATGTCCTTTGTTTCTATTTTGCTCTTTGTAATTATTTTTTATGATATCTGCTGTCCTATAAACTTGGCATTGGAAATAAAAAAAATTAATTCTTTACTTCTGACATTTGGGATACATAATGACAATAGTTAATTTGCTGTTTAAGACAAAAGAAAAGCAATAAATATTTCTTTTTGCATTATATGTCCCCTTTTAAACAATTAGATATACATAATTTAACCATTAGTCGCCAAAAATAACGTTTTAAAACAAAATTATTCTCACTCTTTTCTTAAAGCAAAACTTCTCTTCTGAGTGCTTTGAAACAGAACTTATTAATTATCCATCAAAATGATGCAAATCAATGAGGACACGAAATATTTTGGGATACTGGATACTGGAACTGAAATTAGAGACTAATAACAAATAACGGGGAGTGGAACCAAGAAACATTTCAATGCCCAATTGATTACTCATTATTTTAGATTCTTCAGGGACTTCACTGGAAGCACAAAAAATAAACTCGTAGTAAAAGTAGTGATAATTCACTTAACTCACTCAGAAAGAAGTCCTGTTCTCGTTCGTTTCCAGAATAATTAGAAAATTAACGCGTACTGATTAGAATTCTGATGGAAAGAAAGTCTTCTTGGCGACTGGTAATTTTCGCTCAGTAGTAAAATTATGGTTGTCAGTTGGAATTTTCTTTCATCTTTTATTGCAAAAGAAGACATCTTACGTTGCAGAAAATAGGGTGATAGTGATTAGAAATGAGCCTAATGGGTTCATTTTAGGGAGTTACTTTTCAATCCCATGATTTTAATTCCTTGCGGCCGTTAAGGATAATGGTTGCACACTTTGTAAGTCTTAGGAAATTTTTAATCTAATTAAATAGAGTCCAAAGGGGATTTAGCAGTTTAAATAAGGTTTCCTTAAAAGTTAATTGTTTGAAAAAGTTTTTAGAATTTTTCACTGTCAAGGTAATTTCTAAATACAGAAACTTAATCCTAATTTAGAATAATAAATATTTGCAAGATTCACTGAAGTTTAAAATTACGATTTACATAAATCGCATGCATGATTGCTGAGAGTTTCCTTCTTATATCCGGGTTGAAGCAGATTCTGCTACCAATCCAGTGTCACTAATTACAAATGATTATTAATGCACTATTGATATCAAAATGTTACAAATGACCTTTAACTACCTAAATAATTAGTCACATTTCTCATTTAGATATTAAATATTTGTTTATTCTAACATGATTAAAAATTCTTCACTTCGAACATTTTGGGATTGTAGCAGTTTTTCCATTGGAAGAGTTCTAGCATTTCGTTCCCAGGAGAGACAACAAGAACATAATAAAACATATCACTCAAATTTGACAGCAGACAAACAGGGTTTTGCATAGTTATTACATGCAATTAGTATCTTGTACTAATGAGAATAACATGTCACTCGAATCTGATTGCAGATATTTAGTATCATGGATAATGAGACTTCATGAAATTAGCGATTGTTTGCGCGACCTACACAGGTCGAAACAATTACAGATAGAATATGGACTACACCATGAACTGTTACATCGTGATTGTTGATAAAGCATGGGCTGAGAAAGTGTTTTTGCAATGAGAATTGAGGGAGCTGACCCCACCCCCCTCCTACCCCTCTTGACGAATTTTCTTAAAGGTAGAGTTCTGCGACGTGTCGATAAGAAGTGTTGTCTTTTTCTCTGAGGTGACTGAATAGGCAGGTTTCAAAATGGTCCATTGTGGTTTCGTGTATCACGCCGTGCGGTAATTAAGGTCTGCCGCAGGTCTGTTGAAATAAATTCCTCGTAGGCTTGAGAACTCTGAAAATATCCGGCATTGGATTGAATTGCACTTGTGAATCAAATTATCTTTTAATTTTCATTTTTTTGGTAAATAAAGTTCTGTACATATATTAAAAATTTGTAAATAAAAAAATTAAAGTGGACCTCTGCTTGAAGCCGTTGTAGGTCTAGTAAAAGCCACGGCGTTACAGGATACATAATGACATTAATTTGATGTTTAAGGCAAAAGAAAAACAATAAAAATGTATAATGTGCCTCTTTATTAAACATTTATACAATTTAACCATCAGTCGCCAAAAATAACTCTTTTAAAACAAAATTATTATCACTTTTTCTAAATCAAAAATACTTTCTATTGGCAGTAAACTACTCTTCTGAGTGCATCGAAACAGAACTTATCAATTATTCCCCAAAATGACGCAAATCATTGAGGACACGAAATATTTTGTGATACTAAGCGCAACTGAAATTAGAGACTAATAATAAATAACGTGGAGAGGATCCAAGAAACATTTAAATGCCCAATTAATTACTCCTTATTTTAGACTCGTCAGGGACTTCACTGGAAGCACAAAAAATAAACTCGTAGTAAAGTAGTAATAATTCACTTAACTCACGCAGAAGAAGACCTGTTCTCGTTCGTTGCCAAAATAATTAGAAAATGATCGCGCACTGATTAGAATTCTGATGGAAAGAAAGTCTTCTTGGCGACTGGTAATTTTGCGCTTAGCAGTAAATTATGGCTGTCAGTTGGAATTTTCTTTCATCTTTTATTGCAAAGAAGACATCTTAGGTCGCAGAAAATAGTGATTAGAAATGAGCCTAATGGGTTCGTTTAGGGAGTTACTTTTCAATCTCATGATTTTAATTCCTTGCGGCCGTTAAGGTTAATGGTTGCACACTTTGTAAGTTTTAGGAAATTTTTAATCTAATTAAATAGGGTCCAAAGTGGATTTAGCAGTTTAATGAGATTTCCCTGAAAGTTAATTCTTTGAAAAGGTTTTTCTATTTTTCACTTTAAAAATAAACGTTGAAATGAGAATAACAATAATAAGTTAGAATGATAAACTTTTGTATGATTCATTGAACTTTAAAATTTCAATTTGTAAAAATCACATGCATATCATGTAGAGAGATTCCTTTGCATATTCTGGATAATGCCGATTCTTAATTAAAAATGGTTCCAGTATCATTAATTACATTAATTCCGGTGTCATTAATTACAAATGATTATTAATTCACGACTGAACATAAAATGTTACAAATGATAACTACCTGAATGCTTATTCTCATTTCTTACCTAGCCATAAAATGTTATTTTTATCTTAACATTCTCATCCATCTCCACGTGGTGCACTCCATCATAGTCTGATATGGCAAAATGATTTACTCACAAGGCCTTCCGTCTAGATCTCAGTTTGAGTTTTTTAGAGTTCTGCAGTGGAACGCAGGTGGATTGTCTCAAAAAAGACAGAAGAAAATGAAAAAGGCCCTTAGGTGTTCCTTCTTCCTTTCTTGATTCCTCTTTCCTTCATTTCCTTCTTTGATAATGTTACCACTAGAAATAGTGACAAGCCCTGGTATGATCTATTCATGATATTCTTGAATGGCCTAAGAAATATTGGTGGCATTGCTAAGGCCTTTCTATGGTCACGATTGTCTCTGCAAGCCCCTTAACAGAATTAAACTGGCTCCTGACATTCTATGTCTCCTGTATGACAACCAGGAAAAAATGTATATGTCTCACCATTCTTACAGTTCTGCACTGCGTCCTGTTTCTTTATGGAAGCCTTATTGGATTGCCGGACTTAGGTTGTTGATTTTCCATGAGAACGCAAGGTTTCATGGACTTGGTCTAGTTATTTTTTATTTACTAGTCTACCAAGTGGGATAAGAAAAAAAAAAAAAACTTTCAGCCCACTCACATTTTAGGAATTGAATTTTCTGCTTTTGAACTGTATGAACGTCTGCCATATGAAATCTTGTTTCAAATCATGCATACTATTTACATAAATCGTAATTTTAAATTTCAATCTATCATAGAAATATTTATTACTCTCAACTATGTTCGTGCTTCTGTATTTAGCAATTACCTTCAACGTGAAAAATTCTAAAAAGCCTTTTCAAACAATTAACTTTTAAGGAAATCGTATTTAAACTGCTAAATCCACTTTGGACTTTATTTAATTAGATTAAAAATTTCCTTATACTCACAAAGTGTGCAACCATTATCGTTAACGGCCGCAAGGAATTAAAATCATGGGATAGAAAAGTAACTCCTTAAATGAACCCATTAGGCTCATTCTAATCACTATCACCCTATTTTCTGCAACGCAAGAGGTCTTCTTTGCAATAAAAGATGAAAGAAAATTCCAACTGACAACCATAATTTACTGCTGAGCGTAAAATTACCAGTCGCCAAGAAGACTTTCTTTCCATCAGAATTCTAATCAGTACGCGATAATTTTCTAATTATTCTGGAAACGAACGAGAACAGGACTTCTTCTGCGTGAGTTGAATTATCACTACTTTACTACGAGTTTATTTTGTGCTTCCAGTGAAGTCCCTGGAGAGTTTAAAATAAGGAGTAATCAATTGGTATTTAAATGTTTCTTGGATCCTCTCCACGTTATTTATTATTTGTCTCTAATTTAAGCTCGCTTAGTATCACAAAATATTTCGTGTCCTCATTGATTTGCATCATTTTGGTGGATAATTGATAAGTTCTATTTCGAAGCACTCAGAAGAGTAGTTTTCTGCTAATAGCTAAAGTATTTTCAAGGGAGAAAGAGTGATAATAATTTTGTTTCAAAAGGGGTATTTTCAACGGCTAATGGTTAAATTGCGTACATTTAAATGTTTAATAAAGAGACACATTATGCAAAAGACATTTGCATAATGTTTTTCTTTTGCCATAAACATCACACAAATGTCATTATGTATCCCAAATGTCAGAATGAAGAATGTTAAATTTTCTTTTATTTCTAGTGGCAAGTTTACAGGACAACAGATATAAAAAAATAAATATAAAGAACAAAATAGAAACTAATGGCATCAGTTAATCCGTAAATAGCATGCATGATTTGAAACAAGCTTTCATATAACAGACGTTCATACAGTTCAAAAGTAGAAAATTCAATTCTAAAATGTGAGTGGGATGAAATTTTTTTCTTATCCCACTTCGTTGACAGCAATAACTAGACTATGTCCATGAAGCCGTGTGTTTTCATGGAAAGAGGGAAATAAAGGCAGCTTCTGTTGGGATGGTGGCCCTGTAGATAGAAGTCTGACTTGGCTCCGTCCCGTCTAAGAAGGATGGAAGTGTCTTTTTTGGAGGACTACTCCGCCCTCGTTTATCGTACGGGAGAAAACCAGGAAAACTCCTACCATGTAGTCCGACTCACGAGGCAAAATGCTGAACCTCACAAATGCCATCGAGTTTCCTCGTTTTTGAAACCGTCTCTACAACAAGCCACAAGCGGATTGAATCTCAGCCCTAATGCTCACCAGCTGCGCGCTTTACATTGAGTCACGAGTCGAGATGAATGAAAGTTCAAGTGTTGTTTAATTTGATGTTAAGCATTTATAAAATCTTTAATAATTTAAAGAGAAAAAAAACGAACAAATTTGCTGAAATTAAAAAAAAATTAAAATGTGCAATTTTAATGACAGACAAATCTTTTGTAAGGAACTTGATTCATTAAAACGATTACCACATAGATATAAAAAAGGTGCATTTCAAAATTATATAAAAACATTCCACTTTTAGATGTAGGTCCCTGTTTAATATCACTAGAGTGTTGGGCGTGAAACCATACGGGTTTTTAGACATGGTCTAGATGTTGCTGTCTAATAAGTGGGATAAGAAACAACAAATGATTAGAAAAATGATGCGATACAATGACTTAAGAGTTTCTGTTAAAAAACTATCAAATGAATAAACAATTTGTGCAAAAGGTTTCATTTTATATGAATGCATATGATTGTATGTTTTAAAACCAACATCTTTAAGATTTGACTTGATAAAGTTTTTTTTTTATGGTACGAGGATATATTTCATGTCTTCACATTTGGATCAATAGATTTTTAATACTGGATATATATGTATATAAGCTTTTTTTTTTTTTTGAAAACTTTTTATGCTATTGTTTTATATAATTAAATATAAATGTGCGATTTTTAGAGATAATAAGTATCAATTATAAAATCTTCCAACAAGATAAATCAGGGACTTGCAAAATTATTTTTCACATGAGATATAGCAATGAAAAAGATTGCTTTCCTAAATTTTTATTACATTCTTCTTCATTGGCGCAACAGCCTCATGGTGGCCACATGGGCGCAACAGCCTCATCAAGGCCATCTGTCTATTGGCAGATTCGAAACAGAAGAGGTTTTTTTTATAGCGTGGGTTTGTAAGCCTTGCTACTAACAGTCATATTAGACCGAGACCTACGGTGTGAAGTGGTTTCCGAATCCGTACAAGCATCCTTTGCACCGCCGGGTCTTGAATCGAAAACTTGTGGCAGTCACAGAGAGTTAGTCACTTGGCCATCGGGCCTTTTTTTATTATATTATACTTGCTAAATTCATTGGAAGCTCATGATTTACGAATTAATATCATATCTAAATACATAGATAAATTTCAGTAATTGCATCGATGTATAAGAATACTGGATTAATAATTCTGTTTTATAAGAATAAGTTGATATAATTTTATCTAACTATTTAGACAGACGTTTACTGTGCTAATAGAAAAATATATGAATGATCACTCTCTGTACTTGTGCAGAAAATGGATTGGCAAATATAATACATTGTATAACAGCAGTCTTTTATCGTCTATTTAATTTCCTGTCAGAATGAATTTGTCCACTTCTTATTTGTAATAATAAATAAGAATTTAATAATATAGAAGCACTAGACAGCGGAAAATGGCACTGACAGTGATCGAAAATATCCAGTCACATTGTTAAGGGGAGATAATCAGAATAAACATATCCAACAGAAAAATATATAAGAAATGTAACTTGTTAAGTGTTAGTGACTGAGAAGAATACGATGAAATGAAGGAAAATTTTTAATAAATCAGGTTTTTGCAGTAAATGCTGACAAATGCGAACACGAACATTAACAGCGTAAATGTTTCCTCGATAAATAATTACGTATGCAGCATTTTACAGACACCTTTGGGCTATGAATGAATGTCGGTATGTTGAAGATGCTGTTCAGCTATGCAGGGAAATCAGCCTGTTGCAGGTACCATTGGATTATGGGAGAAGGTGAGTATATTGGAAATACCATTCAGTTATGCAGGGAAGTCAACCTATTACAGGTATCATTGTATTATGAAAAGAAGTCAGTATGTTGAAGGTACCATTCAGCTATGCAGGAAATCAGCCTGTGAAGGTATCTTGGGATTATGGGAGAAAGTCAGTATATTAGAAATACCACTCAATTATGTAGAGAAATCAGTCTGTTGGAGGTAAAATTGGATTTTTAAAGGAAGTCAATGTGTTGGAGATATCATTCGGCTAGGCATGAAAGTCAGCCTGTTGCAGGTACCATTGGATTATGAAAGGAAGTCAGTGTGTTCAAGATATCATTCTGGTAGTTAGTGAAATCAGTCTGTTGCAAGTACCATTGGATTATGCAGGAAAGTCAGTATGCTGGAGATATTATTAAGTGAAGTCTATATATAACCCCCAACTTTCAATACGCCATTTTCTGCAAATAGTATGGATGCATTCCTTCATCATACGCAATTTATGTTGCGGGGAAAAGTCTCAGAATCAAGTAACCTGCAACAGCTTTCTTATTTAGAAGAATTTCTCGTGTAAGCATTTTATTTAACTGCACGTAGCACACCTTGTACCTTTAGAACTTTTTAAAACCTTATATACTTTTAGAACTTTTTAGAATTTTGAACCTTTAGAATCTTGAACCTTTAGAGGCTTCTACTTTTTCAACCTGGGGCCTGATGGCCGAATGGCTAGCGCTCTGGCGTTCGATACCACAGGTATCGGGTCCAAATCTCTGCTTTGCCCATGGGTGTTGTAGTGGTTCGGAATCCACTTTAAACCGTTGATCCTGGTCCTAATAGGATCGTACAGCGTTGCGGGGGCATTGTCACTCCGCGTCCGTGGCTTATCTTCAAGTTACACGCCCCCCTGGGTAATGCAAAGTGAGTAACGTCTGTGCAGCGCTTGCCTTAAGGCATCCAAGATGTCCGTGTCTGTTTGTCAGCTGCATTAGAGAAAAAAAAAAAAAACTTTTACAACCTTGAATCTTTAGAGCAAATTTTAGAACAGAAATATCAATTTGCTCATATTCAGTAGCGCATGCTTAAATTTTTACCCAATTTGTTTAATATCTGGTAGAGAATCATTTAATATTCAAACATTGATTTAGCTTTTCCATTTTTTGGATATCTTACCAGCCCGTAAACAGCAACCTCTACCAAATAAATATAGATTTTCAAAATGAAATTTATTGAATATTTTCGAAATGAAAAAAATATTAAATCCATTATACAACGATTGCTTTTTTTTAAATCCATATACAATGATTGATTTTTTTTGTTATTAATTATATCTATGTCTAACTATTTTAAAATTCAGATTTCATCATTTACATCAATATCAAAAAGAATCTAAATATATTTTACTTCTATGCTACTATGCATACATAATTATACTGTGGATGCATAGATTTCAGGTCTCAAAATAAATAGGAAACCCTTAATGTTAATCTTATTTTTATAAATTAAAAAAGTATTTTTAAACGGAATAAATTTTTAAAAATATTAAATTTCATAATATATATGAATTTAAAAAAAATCTGATGGTATTAAATAAAAAATAAAATTTCTCTATTATAAGAATTCATAATAGTCTTTTCAAAAATGATGAAAAGCAAATTCAATTTTTTATAACCCATCGAGTTACGAATAAAAAATTTTTACGGAGAACCGGTAGTCATTTAGAAAATAGATATATTTATCTTTCTTTTTTTCGATATAATGACCTAACTGAAAGTTCACTTGCAGAAATATCCTATAAAAGTTAATCTTTTCTCAACTGTGCCTATTATATCCATGAAATATATCCAACGTGATATGAGAAATAATTGCTAAATGCAGGAAATATCATCTTTTTTTCCCAAATAGAACTTTGCTTAAATTGTTCCGCAGATACAATTACTAAAATTATATTTAATGCTTTATTTTTTTAGAGATTCAAAAGGAACATAATAGATTATTTCAAAAAATTGAGCTGTTTTCGGAATTGCTTAAGATAATATATTATTTCTGGTATGAAATCTTTTTATTTATATTAAGCTTTAATGATTTATTGTTGGCAATTTAAGTGCTCAAAATAGAATCATTATCTGATGCTATTTTAAAATAAGAACGTTATAAGTTAAAATATATTTCTTACTAAAAATATCTTCTTGCTAAGTAAGTTAGTTTTAGTAAGTTTTAAGTAAGTTAGTTTAGTTACCACCCGTAGTTTTCCGATCATCAATATTTAATAAAAAATTCTAAACCTAAAATTTTAATGAAAGCCGATGTTGAATGGTGTGTTATTCCTAAAATGTTCTGACTCATTCACAAAAAAAAAATGTCAATACTTGTTTTTATAAATGTGTCGAATTTCAAGTTTCTTATGGCAAACAGCCTAGTAGCAAATTAAACATGATAGAAATTCTTACTTGAATTTCAAATTTATTTAAACTTTTTAAGTAAAGGGTACAACCGCTGGCTGTTAAGAAACAATCATGACCGTTTCTCAATGACAAAATAAAGAATCGTCAGGTGGTTTTTTAAATTTTTTTTTTTTTTTTCCTTATTTTTTGTAATAAAGAAAAATTGCTGTTAAGACGCTGTCAGCAAATGCTCCTTTTTATAATAGAGATGTTAAAAAATCATTGACCTTCGATCGAAAATGTTTTCTTTTTATAATAAAGAAAAAGTAACCTTAAAACCTTGTCAAAAACATCTTATAAAAAGGGAAAAGGATGTTTTTAAAAGATATCATATATTTTTTACAGTAGAGAGATGGTACCTTAGTGACCTGATGGATAGTGCAACTGCCTTTTAAACTACAGAAACTTGATTTCAAACCTGTAGGTGATATTAATCAATAGTTTTCTATATATAAGCCGAGCATGAGATAAATACAAAGACAATTGAATGCGAGGACGTTAGGGAAAGGGTGTAAACACGTATACTGCAAAGTACAAGTTAGGGACGGATATGCGTGGGGCCTTTATTCAATTTTGTTTATGGGTAGACTAAATTATTTCTTAAAATAAATAAGCGATGTTTAGATGCCATATTTATTAAAATTTGCAAAGACAGCTCTGCGCGCAACACATATCAACAAAACAGATTTATATAACAAGTATTTATAAAATCATCTTAAAACTAGTTCTTTAAGGGCCTTTGTACCCTCCGTACTGCCTGGGACTCTTCTCTACTATGCACACTCCTTTTCTGTTTCTCCCTCTTCCATTATCGTTTTCAAAGTGTAACGGGCGGATAAAAAAAAAAAAGGTGCAAAGTCCAAAGTCTAACGTAAGGGTCAACCCGTCTTTGAAAGGAGGATCTATTAACTTTGAGCTCAAGGTTATGGCTTTTTATGGGAATGCATGGTGGATCCTTACTGACTTAGATTGAAAAATTTGGGAGCTGTGCAAACCTTCTCTGATGCACTCTTGATAATGCTTAATCTGGTGTATACCTGCCATTTTAACGGCGAATGACGGCAAGCAGTTCGGTATTTGATAACATCAAAAACATTATAGAGATATATCTTAAATATTTTACATAAATATAAAAGCTTTTTGCATATTTAAAAAAAATTCTTTTCAGAATTCTACTACAGGAAGATTAAACAATTAGAAGTGATTAAAATTAAATTTCAACTAAATAATTTATTTGCGAATTCCTTTTGACTATTTCATGCATTCGGATATTTAAATCCATGCATTCGAATATTCTTGAATTTATATTTACAACAGTGTTGAGCACTGACACTATTTCTAAACAAATAACAGAAATGCATTTGTCTACGGAAAAAATACGAAATGTTTCAGAAAATGCAAGTCTTTTTCATGAATACATACTTTCATTTAAACTTAAAAGGAGCCTTAGTTTCAAACAAAATAAAAACTATTTTATATAAAGCGAGCTTAAAGAAACTACTGCACATTCCTTTAACCTAAGAGTAAAAAGTGTAAATCAGTTTCCAGAAAGACATTTCAGAGAATCTTTCAATTCAGATTTGGAATTCCCGAAGAAAAAACACGGAGGGTGAAGACACATTCAACTCTGTCATGATTTACATCCTTTTCTTGCAACGAAAATATTTTTCCGTGCAGTTTTGTCGTCATATAAATCCGGCGAGGTCTCTCTAAAAGCTTTGATTTAAATATTTCTTTTTCAGTATGGGCAGCTAATATAATGTATAAATATTTTATAGTTTACGGATCCTAGTTATGAGAAATAAATGTATTCTATACCATTCTGTTATGTTATTTTTATAGAAGCAAATGCCAAATTATGCATTTTTCTTTTATTAAAATAGTACATTTCAAGAGAGGGGCCTGAATGGCCGAGTGGCTAGCGCTCTGGCGCTCGGCACCACAGGCTTTTTGGTTCGTGTCCCAGCGGTGCCATGGATGTTTGTGGTGGTTTGGAATCCACTTCAGATCGTGGTCAACAGGATTCTTAGAGCGTTGGGAGGGTATTGTTACTCCGCGTCCGTAGCTTATCTTCAAGCTACACGTACCTCCTTTTAGTGTTAAGTGAGTAACGTCGGTGCAGGCATCGAAGACAACTGTCTAAGTGTTTGTCAGTTGCATTAGAAAAAAAAAAAACCAATTCAAGAGATTTTCTAATACCTATGAAAATTAATAAATTGATTGATTAAACATTTTTTTGATAAAATATTTCTTTTCAGTATGAGCAGCTAATATAATGTATAAATATTTTATACTTTATAGAAACAAATGCTAAATTATGCATTTTTCTTTTGTTAGAATAGTACAATTCAAAAGAATTTTGTAATACCTATGAAAATTAATGATTTGATTGATTAAAATATTTCTTTTAAACACCAGCAGCTAATATAATGTATGTATATTTTATAGTTTACGGGTTCTAGTTATGAGAAATAAATGTATTCCTAAAATATATTCTGTAGACTTCTACGTTGTTTTTATAGAAGTAAATGTCAAATTGGGTATTTTTCTTTTATTAAAATTATACAATTGAAGAGAAATTTTGAAATACCTAGGAAAATTAACTAAAAATTGTACAATTGATATTGTTAGTAAAATCGAAAATTGCTATGATTTTGTGTATTATAAAATTATTTTGAGATCCTGCATTTGAACATTCTTTTATATTCATGCATTCGAATATTCAGCAAATATATAGCAGCAAATGGCAAAATATGCATTTTTTCTTCTCTTTTTTTGTTCTAATGCAACTGGCAAAAGGCTTAGACAGTTGTATTTGATATCTAAAGGCAAGCGCTGCACCGACGTTACTCACTTAGCACTACTCAGGAGGTGCGTGTAGCTTGAAGACAAGCTGCGGAGTCGGAATAACAAAACCCCCGCAAAGCTCTACGATCCTGTCAGGCCGGGACCTACGGTTTAAAGTAGTTTCCGAACTATTACAAACATCCATGGCACTGCAGGCACTCGAAACCGAAACTTGTGGCACGAAGCACCAGAGCTCTAGCCACTCGGCCATCAGGCCTGAAACTGGTGTATACCTGCCGTTTTAATGGCAAATCAGGACAAGGATTTCGGGATTTGAAAACAGCAGAAATATTATAGATTTATAGATTATCTTGAATATATCAGAACATTTTTGGTTTATTACATACATACGTATGAAAGCTTTTTGCATATTTTTAAATATCTTTTCAGATTTTTACGATAGAAAGATTAAACAATTAAAAGTAATTAGCTTTTGTGAAATTAAATTTTTCAAAAGAAAAAAAAAAAAATTATTTGCGAATTCCTAGTTGACTTTTTTTATGCATTCGAATATTTTTATATATTCATGCATTCGAATATTCTTGGAAGTATATTTTACAACACTGTTGCGCACTGAGACTATTTCTAAACAAATAACAGAAATGCAGTTTTTAAGGAAAAAAATATGAAATGTTTCAGAAAATCCAAGTCTTTTTCACAAATACATACTTTCATTTAAACTTAAAAGGAGCCTTAGTTTCAAACAAAATGAAAACTATTTCATAAAAGCGAGCTTAAAGAAAACACTGCACATTCCTTTAACCCAAGAGTGAAAGTGTAAAATCAGTTTCCAGAAAGAACATTTCAGACAATCTTTCAATTCAGATTCGAAATTCCCGAAGAAAAAACATGGAAGGGAGAAGACACATTCAACTCTGTCATGATTTACATCCTTTTCTTGCAACGAAAATATTTTTCCTGTGCAGTTTTGTCGCCATAGAAATCCTGCGAGGTCTCTCTAAAAGCTTTGATTTAAATATTTCTTTTTGCGGTACGAGCAGCTAATATAATGTATAAATATTTTATAGTTTACGGATCCTAGTTATGAGAAATAAATGTATCTTATATCATTCTAAGTTAGTTAAGTTAGTTGCAATTCAAGAATAGACATTTTGTAATACTTATGAAAATTAATGAATTGATTGATTAAATGTTTTAAATATTTCTTTTGGTATGAGTAACTTTAATAATGTATAAATATTTTATAGTTTACGAATTCTAGCTATGAGAAATAAATATATTCCATAAAACATATTCTGTAGCTTTTATTTTTATAAAAGTAAATGTCAAATTAAGCATTTTTCTTTTTTTTTTTTTTTAATAATAAAATTCAAAAATTTTGTAATACCTATGAAAATTAATGAAAACTGTACAATTGTTATTTTTATTGAACATCAAAAATTGCTGCTGTCTATAAAATTCTTTTGGAATTTATACGCCTTTGATAATTATACATAATTTTCAGGAAAATTAAAATTAAACATAATTCCCATAAATAATTCTTCATTGCCTTATGGAAAAGTAGAATTATCATTATTAATACATAATTAGGAGAAATAGTATATTATGTTGGCTTCATAATATATTTTTATCATGATAACCTTTCAAGAAAGGTTATATGATGTGATTGATGATATATACTCTTATATTTTTGAGTAGCTAAGCATTAATATAGTTTGAGCATTTTGAGCATACATTAAGGTAATTCATATTTTCATTTTGCTTCAATATTATAAATGAAATTGACGAAAGTTATTAAGCCAGTCTATCAGAATTGCAATCATTCATTAAAGCAATTCTGTGTGAATCTATTTAGTTTTTAGAAGATGTCTGCATATGGGTATTTGGAATTCAATGATAGAGACTGTGAATGCTAAAATAAATATAAATGGGATCTATCATAATTGCTATCAATATAATTTGCATTTCTACACGAATTCATTCGGTTTTAGAAGATGTCTGTAAAAGCAGAATCTGGAATTCAATGATTGGAGATTGTGATTGCTGAAAGAATTATAAATGGAATAACTTGTACGGGTTAGATAACAGTTGTGCTAAATCATACTATGAATATTTTTATTTTGCTTCTCAGTTTTCGTCAGTTATAAATAAAACTGACGAAAGTTGTTCAAAAATTACATTTATCAGAACTGCTGTCAGTATTAATTGAAATTACGGCTGAGTCTATTTAGTTTTTAAAAGATGTATGAATATTAGTATTTTAATTCAATGATATGAGATACCGAATTATAAAAGAGTTGTAAATAGGATAACTTGGTTGGATAAAAGTAGTGTTTGTGTTAAAGCATGCAATGAATATTTTTAGGTTTTACTTCTCTATTATAAATAAAACTGACAGAAGTTGTTCAAAAAGTCCATCTATCAGAACTGCAGTCATTACTAATTGCAATTCTGTCAGGTGTCTGCATATTCTAAAAATGACATGAGAAAGAAAATTAAAAGTTTCAAACAAAAAAACAGAAAACTAAAGCATACAAACTTCAAACGACATCTATTAGGTGTTTGTATTATTCGAAACCAACAAGATCAAATAATAAAACACCTATAACAAAAAAAAAAAAGAGAATAAAATAAAAACAATTTCAAAATAAATATTTTCAACTGAATAAATTTTCTTCAAGAGTTTTCTTATCTAATTAACGAAGAAAAAATTCACAACTTTTATTATTCTATTCAACAATGCATATTTAAGATTGTCAAAATGTCAAGAAATATTATGCAAGTTAAATTAATCTTTCTATTTCTAATGCCTATGACTGAAAATGCCATATGCATAATGTCAGAGAATTAATGTTGAATCAGTACACATGAACTTTACTATCGACATATATTAACATATTGATAAATTTTTCATGTTAATTTCATCAACGTTTTTTGTTACTGTACAGAAGAGAAAAAATAATTATTACAGCAGTTTTCCACCTTTTTTTTGTCTATGAAAATAATTCCCTTAATAATTATATTTTGGATGTCAATTGAAAAGAAAAATGTTTACCAGTGAGAGTTTTCTAAAATCATTTTTTCCCTTTTAATTAACACACTCAGTAATTAGTTTAAACGTTGCAAAGGTTTTATCGACAGACTTTTACAAATGTATTAAAAATAATATTAATTATATTTACTGACTATATATTAAATTAACTCAAAAAAGGAAATGCAAATCAAAGTTCTATTGTCCGACGGCTCGAAACTGTATACTTTAGTACGGAAACTGTCCCAATTAGTTTAATGTTTACGAAAAATTTATCGTTAACCATTTTAAAGTCGCTTTGTATATTGATAAACTTTTTAACTGCACGTTTCTAAATTATTTAAAGGAAATTCAGAAAAAAATTGAATACTTTGAAACATTTTTCATAGAAGAAAAGCTTTTGCATACCTTTCTGCATTCCATCTTTTTCGTATTTTTAGACTGTTGAATTGAATGGATCGCACACACACAAAAAAAAATTGCTGAAACATTTCTGCTGCCTTCCAGTTTTCAAAAGGGCGCCCCATCATCTATCATCCTTCATAAGCAAGGTTACTGTTTCGGCACGAATTGCAAAACACACCACCTCCAATGTACATTTTTCAAGAGAATATGAACAAAAAAAAAGAAGTATTTGAATTTCTTCACACATATATCAACATCATGCCCCCTTTCTTTCCAAGTTTTTACCACTGTAGCAGTACTGAAGATTTGTCTTTTAAAAATATTACTTTGGGGAATTTTTCAGTCTCAAATGTTCCCTATCATTACATATATTTCAATGCAAAGTAACGAGATTTGTAATGTTTTTGTTCTTTTTTCAGATGCGGGCTTTGTTAATATTATGGTGTCATAGTTGTTGTAATCTCTTTTAGTTTAAAATTTTTTTTGCAATTAAAATATAAGATTTTGTTATTTTTAAAAGGTGTGTTTTATTTATTCAAAAAACAGTAGACACTTTTAAAATATAAATGAAAATATTTATTAAATATATTTAAATGTAAGTAATTGGTTCATTACCACAATGTTACAATTGATTTTTGATGGTCGGTTGTGCAGCTAGATTGTAACTGGTTATGGTTGGGTTAAGACTTGAGATACAGATTTAGGAACTCACAGCTTTATTGACATCGTAATACAATAAAAACTTGGACAACAATATGCTATCGGAATACGACAAAAATATATAAAATTTGAGTAATAGTATGCTTTCAGAATGCAACAATATGTATATAAAATTTTGCCATTATAATAATACGATAAAGGATAGAATTTGGAAGATTGATAACCTTCTCACCTACATCTTCTATCCAACGGAAAGATTTGCAGCCTTATGTCATCATAGTGCCACATATAAACACAGAAACTTTCTCAGTTCTATTTCACTTATTCGGAAAAATAACAATCTAGATAAACACGCCTTTTTGAAACCATTTTTTAAAAATAGTAGTATCCATACATTTTTAACTACAGATTTCTAAGTCATTTAAAGAAAATTCGAAAAAAAAAAATTGCATACCTTGAAACCGTTTTTAGTAGAGAAACCACACATAGAAGAAAAAGCTTTTTGCATACATTTTTTGCATTCCATCTTTTTCGTATTTTTTGACTGTTGAATGGAATGGATCGCGCAAAAGAAAAAATTTTTTTGCTAAAACGTTTCTGCTGCCTTTCAGTTTTCAAAAGGACATCCCACCATCTATCATCCTTCATACGCAAGGTTACTGTTTCGGCACGAATTGAAAACGCGCCACCTCCAATGCACATTTTTCCAAGAGAAGATTAACAAAAAAAGAAGTATTTGAATTTCTTTACACATATATCAACATCATGCTCTCCTTCCTTTCCAAGTTTTTACCATTGTAGCAGTACAGAAGATTTGTCTTTAAAAAATATTACGTTGTGGAATTTTTCACTCAAATGTACCCTATCGTTGCATATATCTCAATGCAAAGTAACGGGATTTATATAAGGTTTCGCTCTTTTTAGATGCAGGCTTTGTTACTGTTATTTACATGTTATAATCTCTTTAGCTTAAAATTTATTTTGCAATTAAAATATGTATGTCTGTTATTTTTAAAAGCTGCTTTGTTTATTTTTTAAAAGTAATAGATACTTTTAAAATATAAGTGAAAATATTTATTAAATATATGTAAAAATAAGTAATTGATTCATTACCACAAAAGTTATAATTAAATTTTGTAGTGTCGTCGGTTGTGCACTGGATTGTAACTGGTTGTGGTTACGTTGAGACTTGAGATGCAGATTTAAGCTTAGCAGCTTATTGACACACGTCTGAATACAATATATTAAACTTGGATAACAAAATGCTGTCGGAATACAAAAAAAAAAAAAGTATATAAAATTTGTTTAATAGTATTCTTTCGAGTGCAACAATATAGAATTTGAATAACAGTATGCTTTCGAATACAACAATACGCATATAAAATTTGGATAATAATATGCTTTCAGAATACAACGATATGTAAAACAAAAATTAGATAATACTATGCTTTTATAATGCATATATATATAGAGAGAGATATATATTTATATATAATTTGGATAATGTTATGATTTTGGAATGCAACACTTATCTATATAAAATTTTGCCGTTGTAATAATACGACCAGGGATAGCATTGGGAAGATTGACAATCTTCTCTTTCTATCTTCTATGCAGAGAAAAGATTTTTAGCGCTATGTCTTTTTATTGCCACATATAAACAGAGAAACTTTCAGTTCTATTTCACATATTCGGAAACATAACTATCTATCCAAGAAGCTTCTCTCAAACCCATTTCAAAATATTAGTTTCCATACATTTTTAACTATACATTTCTAAATTATTTAAAGGAAATTCGAAAAAATTTCAATACGTTGAAACCTTTTCTACTAAAGAAAATCGTATATATAAGAAAAGCTTTTGCATACATTTCTGCATTCCATCTTTTTCGTATTTGAATGGAATGGATCGCACACACAAAAAAATTGCTAAAACGTTTCTGCTGCCGTTCAGTTTCGAAAAGGACACCCTATCATCTATCACCCTTCATACGCAAGGTTACTGTTTCGGCGCGAATAGAAAAACACGCCACCTCCACTGCACTTTTTTCAAGAGAATATGAACAAAAAAAAAAGTATTTGAATTTCTTTACACATATATCAACATCACATCCCCTCCCCCTTCCTTTCCAAGTTTTTACCATTGTAGCAGCACTGAAGATTTGTCTTTTAAAAAATATTACGTTGGGGTATATGTAACGATATTGAACATTTATCTCAATGCAAAGTAACGAGATTTATAATGTTTCGCTCTTTTTAGATGCAGGCTTTGTTAAATATTATGATGTTATTTGGTTGTTGTAATCTCTTTCAGCTTAAAATTTATTTTGTAATTAAAATATAAGACTTATTTTATTTTTAAAAGGTTTGTTTTGTTTATTTTTTAAAATAATAGATGCGTTTAAAATATAAGTGAAAATATTTATTAAACATTTGTAAAAAATTAGTAATTGGTTCATTACCACAAAGTCATAATTAATTTTTGTAGTGTTGTCGGTTGTGCAGCTGGATTGTATCTTGGATGGAGGGTGGATCTTGGATCAGCTGGGTTGGGGTTGGGTTGAGATTTACAATATATAAAACTTGGATAAAAATATGCTATCGAAATACAACAAAAAGTATATAAAATTTGAGTAATAGTATGCTTTTGGAATACAACAATACTTATATAAAAAACGCTATGTAAAAAAATTTAGATAATTATATGCTTTTATAATAATATATATATATAATTTAGATAATATTATGATTTCGGAATGAAACAATATGTATATAAAATTTTGCCGTTATAAATAATACGATCAAGAATAGCATTGATAAAATTGACCATCTTCTCACCTGCATCTTCTGTTCAACGGAATGAATTTCAGTGCTATGTTATCTTAGTGCCACATATAAACACAGAAGCTTTCAGTTCTATTTCGCTTATTCGGAAACATAACAATCTATCCAACAAGCCTCTCTTAAACGCATTTTAAAATATTAGTTTCCATAAATTTGTAACTACACATTTCTAAATTATTTAAAGGAGCTCGGAAAAAAAATTGAATACGTTGAAACCTGTTTTACGGAATAAACCGTACATAGAAGAAAAGCTTTTGCATACATTTCTGCATTCCATCTTCTTCGTATTTTTCGTATTGTTGAATGGAATGGATCGCATACACACAAAAAATTGCAAAAACGTTTTTGCTGCCTTCCTATTTTCAAAAGGACACCCATCATCTATCAACCTTCATACGCAAGGTTACTGTTTCGGCACGAATTGAAAACACGCCACCTCCACTGCACATTTTTCAAGAGAATATGAACAGAAAAAGAAGTATTTGAATTTCTTTACACATATATCAACATCATGCCCCCCCTTTCTTTCCAAGTTTTTACCATTGTCGCAGTACTGAAGATTTGTCTTTAAAAAATATTACGTTGGGGAATTTGTTCAGTCTCAAATGTCCCCTATCGTTGCATATATCTCAATGCAAAGTAACGAGATTTACAATGTTTTGCTCTTTTCAGATGCAGGCTTTGTTAATATTATAGTGTCATTTAATAGTTGTAGATATCTCTTTAGCTTAAATTTTAGTTTGCAATTAAATTAAAAGATTTCTGTTATTTTTAAAAGGTGTGTTTTGTTTATTTTTTTTTAAAACGATAGATACGTTTAAAATACAAGTGAAAATACTTAATAAATATTTGTAAAAATAAATAATTGGTTCTTCATTTCCACAAAATTATAATTAATTTTTGTAGTGTTGTCGGTTGTGCAGCTAGATTGTAAATGGTTATGGTTGGGTTAAGACTTGAGATACAGATTTAAGAACTGACAGCTTTACTGACATCGTAATACAATAAAAACTTGGATAACTATACGATATCGAATACAACAAAAGTATATAAAATTTTGAGTAATATTATGCTTTCGAATACAACAATATAGAATTTGGATAATAGTGTGCTTTCGGAATACAACAATATGTATAAAAATTTGGATAATAATATGCTTTCAGAATATAACGATATGTAAAAAATTAGGTTAATAGTATTCTTTTTATAATGCAATATATATATATATATGTATATATTTTGGATAATATTATGATTTCGGAAAGCAACAATATATATATAAAATTTTGCCGTTATAATAATACGATCAAGGATAGCATTGGAAAGATTGACAACTTTCTCGCCTCCTTCTTTTATCCAGCTCTATATAAACATAGATTCTTACACTTCTATTTCACCTATTTGGAAACTCATCTATCCAACGAGCCTCTCTGAAAACCATTTTAAAATATAGTTTCCATAAATTTTTAAGTACACATTTTTAAATTATTTAAAGGAATTCGGTAAAAAATGAATCTGTCGAAACCTTTTTTCCTGGAGAAACCGTACATAGAAGAAAAGCTTTTGCATACGTTTCTGCATTCCATCTTTTTTTCGTATTTTTAGACTGTTGAATGGAATGGATCGCGCACACACAAAAAAAAATTGCTAAAACGTTTCTGCTGCCTTCTAGTTTTCAAAAGGACACCTCATCATCTATCATCCTCCATACGCAAGGTTACTGTTTCGGCACGAACTGAAAAACACACGCCACTTCTACTGCACAT
>BPLR01004020.1:0-152745 GCA_021605095.1 Caerostris extrusa | reverse complement strand
AAAATCCTTGAGTAATTCTTATCAAATAACTGTCAATAAATAATTATGTAATAAATTATTTTTCTTCTAGTAAATGATAACTTTGTATTCAGAATAATTTAAAATATTGTATTTCCTTTGATGTCGTAATTGAGGTTTTGATTGATCATTTGAATTTTTTAAAGATCATATCTCTTCTAATCAATTATGTGATAAGACTTAAATTGTATTTGTTTAAACTTTAAGACTTATTTAATATTTACAAATAGAAAATCTCAAATGAGATTTTCTATTTTGCATTTCCATTTTGATTTTATGTTTAAGAATATTTTCTCTAATTTAAAAGAAGTTTATATAAGAAAAAAATATTGCAGTATATCTGAACTGCTATAAGCTAAATTATAATCAATGTTTTTGTTTTGCAGACTTTTCTTAGTTTGAAAGAATAATATTGTCTGATACTATAAATAATAAATACGGGCTAAAAACATAATAATTTCCTACTTATAATTCATTCATTATAAGTAAGAAACGAAAAGGACTTTGATGCAAATTATAAACTGAGTAAGATTCTGTGATTTAAAAAAAAAAAAAAATTTTTTTTTTTTTTTTTTTTTGGAGTTAATGGAAAAAAAAGTTTTGTTTGTTTTGTTTGTTTGTTTGTTTTGAAGATAATAAATGGTAGTTCAAGGAAGGAATTAGCGGATTTTTATAAATAAATTGATAAATTGATTATGGAGGCGGATTATTATGATTATTAGCGGATTCTTATGGGAGGCGACGACAAATGACGAAAAATAGGCGTAATTTTAGAAAAAGAGAAGAAATTAAATGCGTGTTGTGCACCATTGAGAAAAAACATCTGGAAACGAATTAATAATAATAATTAAAAACGCTCTCTCACTGGGATGGTTAAAGTAATAACTGTTTGTGATAATGATTAACATTTTCATCTCTCTAGCAAATATGGAGATTAAAATTTTATTAATTATACAATTTAAACTTAAGGAAATAAATAAATTTGAAAAATTATAAAAATTTTCTACAAAATAAATCTATACTTTCTATATTTTATTTATTTTATATTAAAAACCTCGAGTTCCACTAATATATACTAAATGAGAACAGTATATCTTCGGGGACAATTTCTGCAATAGCGTGTCGTGTAGGGAGACATAAAAGAAAAAGAAAAAAGATTACAACGCATGCCACCAGCAGATTCGAACCTTCATTCGATTTCACACGTGTTACCACAGGGTCATTAGTCAGACATTTGAATATTTAACATGAATGAAATATAATTTGAAATATAAATAAAAAAAACTATTGCAAAATTTAATTTACTAAAATATGTTAGTATTTCATTAATTAATTCACCTTACTGAAAGATGTGAAATCAGTTAAATATATTGCATTTAATTACATTATTTAAATATTCATCATTTTAATATTCAAATGGCAGATTAATGTTTGGAGCAGCTTGACTAAAACTTGCGCAACCAACCAAACAATATCAATGAATAATACGAGTAACGCCATCTGAGTTCAAAGAAGAATTACCTAAACAAAATGTCCAGAAATCGACCTTGAAATTATTTGTAAGGGGAGAGGATATATTAAATATTCCTTGGTAAATTCTTAGAGTATGAGAAACTTCCTCTTATTAACTTACTGTATGTATTTAATACTTTTTTACTTTGCTTTTACATATATTTTAATTTTTTGTGAAGTCTGTACAGACAATATATAATTTTCGTTTTTTCATTAAAAATGAATGTTGTTGAATTAATTAAATTTTAATTATTTAATAAATTTTCAGCTTATTTATGGAGGAAAGATTTGAACGTTTACATGAAATACCTTATTAAAATATTCAAATAATTTAATATTTTAAAAAGATATTTTTAGTTTGAAGAAAAGAGAGAGAGAGAAAAAAAAAAAAAAAAAGACATTAAAAGTTTTACTTTGAATGAAAGTCATTAAATTCATTGAAATTTTTTTTTATATGAATATATGCATTTCAATCCATAGAATTGCATGATAACAATTTTTTTGTTTCATAAACGTAAAAAATTTCTTTTAATATTTCATGTTTTAATAAATAAAAATTAGATTAATAATTTTATTAAAATATTAATATATTAAAAGAACATAAATGCTTCAAAAAATTCTGTCTTAATAAACTAGTATATTCAAATTTAATTAGTTCAAATTGAAATTTAAGCTATATATATTATTATATACATTAAGTATATGAATTAAAGTTATGAATTAAGTTTTATTAATTATTATGAATTAAGTGTTTTACTTTAAAATTTATTTATTGCTGCATTAAGAATTAATAAAATAAACAACAAACTATTTATTTGTTATTTTTTTACATATTTTTATCATTATATTTCTAATTTTTTTTTTTTAAATCTAATAAATCTACCTTCTTTGTGTTCTATAAATTATATAAAACTTTATAATAACTCGTTCTATGAACACAATCTATAGGATTCATTTATAATAATTTTTTAATTGCATGTATTCCTGTTATTGATTCCAATATTTAAAAATAAATATTATTAATTATTTATTACTTATTTAAACCGTCCAAGTCTTTAATGCTTTATTTAATATATAGATGGCACCACAGGGATAAATAGTTTAACGTTCCACCTTTTCATATACAACACATTTTTAATTAAATTTTATAACAATAAAAAAAAAAAAAAAAAAAATTCTGTCTTCATAACAAAAATGTTTTAAAAATAGTTTATTGATTTATTTCGAAATGACAAGATTAATTTTATAATGAAATTAGTAACCTTCGTAAATACGAATTTTTTTTAAAATCTTTAAATAATAATAAAAAAATCTTAAGATAAAATTAAGTATCTCGAAAATAGTTTTTCTGTTCTTTCAGCGTTTGGACATGTATTCATTTTAAATATACAATCTATTGGGTTAGTAAAGAAAGTAATTTCGATTTTTACTATTTAAATACATGGTAAAAATCAGAATGTACATTTTTTTTTTTTTTTTTTTTTTTTTTTTTGTCACATGGATTTTAATAACAGGATCGAAGCAACGTAGCTCTTGCAACTCTACTTTCATACTTTTTTTTTTTAAATATCAGTTGGTCTTATGGACCACTTATGTATCCACTAACAGCCCACCGATGGATGAGGGATAGTGATAACTCCAATTGGAGACAGTTGTTTTAATAGCGTTATAGTCTGTCCGAGTTATTTCGAAAGTACAATAATTAATAAAAAAAAAAAAAAAAAGTTAAAAAAAGAGAATATTAAAGGATAAAATAAAGTGTAAAATAGATAAAAAAAATTTACTGAGAGTATTGTACTCTATATTTATGTGGATATAAATTTTTATGCATGTATTTATTTATTGTTATCATTATTTGAAAAAATGGAGATAAAATTGCAATTTGATAAAAATGAAAATATAAGGTAAATGCATAGATTTTTTACCAATTTCTCTCACAGCCAATTAAAAAATACAGTATTGTAATAACCGATTCGAAATCAAAATATTGTAAAAATTTTTATACAGTACTACTTCAATACATTATTAACTAGCACAACGTATTTGAATGTATAAAACTGAATATTTAGAAATAAGAGTTATTTGAGAGAACAGGAATTTTATTAATAAAAACATTACTAAATAAGTACACGGCTTAAAAATGGGTTTTTAGTTTATCTATCGAAAAATACAACACAATGACATTGTGTCTGTTAGAGTATTTTTATTTAATTGCGCATTGTAAAATATAAAATATATAAATTAAAATTATGAAAGTTCGTTTAGCTCAACGCGACCACTATATACAATAATTCTTATGGCCGTTGTTGTTTCTTTCTGTATTTCTTTCTCTGTCTTGACAGAATGAAGAAAACGATTGACTGAGATCTTCTGGCAGAAAGCGGCGCATCATTGGAGGACAGGAATTCTTCTGGCCAAGTTGGCGCAATGCTAATTTAGCCGTTTGTAATAAAAATAGAATTTATTTTAAATATAAATATGAAGACATTTGAAGGGGGGGCATTCATCCATCTGCGTTACAACTGTATCCACGTTATTTTAAACCGTGTTATAGCTGATTCATACTGAAGTTATCTTAATTTCTCAAAAAAAAAAAAAAAAAAAAAAAAATATGTATAAAGGAAAAGACACCAAAGATTACGATATTTTTCTGAATTTACTTGATAGATTGTACATTGCATATGATTGCAAATTATTTGAGGGTTTTTTTCCCCCTACTTATAATTACAGCTACATTTATTATTTTTTATATGTAGCCCAAGACAGTAAAGAAAGCCAACATTGATTCAAATATATGTCAGAAATATAGTGTAAAAACTAATGGATTTCTGCATGTATACATTTCAGCAACACTGTTAGTGTTGTTGAAGTGTATACATGCATATTGAAGAGATAATTATATGAAGATATAGATATATATGCATATTGAAAAAATAGGTTTGGAATTAATAGGTTTTTTTTTTTTATCCAGAAAAAATAGGTTTGGCATAAAAAAGACAATTGAAAAAGCAAAAACTAAGTCTCTCTCTCTTAAAAAAAAAAAAAAAAAAAACAATTTTCTTTAGATATAGCAAACATAAACAAGTTGTTTTTTAAATTTATTCGAACAATCTAAAAATATGAGAGGCCAACTTTTTAAATAGACCTCACAAGTTGTTCATAGAGGGAAAACCCCGATTAAATTTAATAACCAATATATAATATAAATATAGGTATATTATATATATATATAGTATATAGGTATAAACATACAAAAATAAACATACTGTTAGATATCCAAAGTCAGTTGATCAAAGTTTGTTAAAAAAAAAAATAATAACGGGTTTCAATGAGATCTGAATTGCCTGTTTATCAGAATATTTTATATTTTTCCTTTTCTAGGAATCAAAACACTTATAATATTTTTCAAACCTATCGATTTCACAAACTTTCTTTAAAGATCCAAATATGATTTAGAAGCCCAAAGTAAAATAACGTAATATTTAACGTAAATATACAACCTAAACTATAAATATGCTTAGAACACAAAGAACAACAGTGCAATTATTTTGCGTTATGAAAGTTTTGATTTACAAGACAGACAAAACAAACCCTTGTTTTTTTCCTTTTTATAATTATTTAAACATATTTTTATTCGAAATTTAAAAAATAGCAGAAAAACTACACGAATTTAAAAAATGTTATCGATAACATAAATTGTCATATATTTTTGTAAGAATATTTTGTACTGAAAGGAAAAATACAAAAATAATAAAGATATAAAACTAATTCAAGCATATTGTTTTTTGAATTTTAAACTATCCTTAAAAGTATTCTCTTCTTGTAACCTTCCTTCATTGCCCATGATGGCTGGGTTGTAAAAAACATCAAAGATTACGAATATAACAAAAGAAAATACTCATGGTGTAATGATGTATATAAAAACCATGTCACTGTGATCCAACGGCATTGAAAAAAAAAAAAAAAAAAAAATATATAATTTTGCGTAACGATTATTTTATTTTTCTATAAAACAATATCATATTTACTTGTGTTTAAAATGTTTTTAATTATTTAATTTGTATGTTGATAATTAAAATATTTTATACATTATAAAATTCAACTTTATAATTTTTATAAATATGTAATGTAGTTTTATTGATGCATATTCTTTGTATAAAAAAAAAAAATTGATTTATATCTTTAAAAAATTCTTTACAGCTGCAAAAATTAATTTTGTAATTAATAAATAAATACCATGTTAAATAATTTGGTAAGTCTTTCTGAAACAGAAACTTTTTTATAATTGTTTTTACATACAAAATATAGATGTCGCTACTAATATTGATAAATTTGTTAGTGTTAATGCCGAAAAGAAATAAAATTTTTAAAATATTAGACGGGCAACTCGAAAATATTTTTGTGAACACTATTTTTGGCGATTATACAACAATTAAATTTAAGATATTTGTCATTGCAACCATCATAAAGATAAGTTGTGAAATTCATTTATCAATTAAATTTAACGTTCAGAAACATATAAATAAATAAAATTATTTAATAATATATCTTTTAAAAGAATGTATTCACAATTAGCAATACTTGAAGTTTCAAAAAAATAAATAAATAAATAAAAAATAAAAATATTTGATTCTTTGATTGAAATTTTATGAAATAAATGTTTCTAAAATTGAAATGCAATTGAATATTCTAAATTTTTTAATTTCATTATTTTTCTTATTTTTTGTTAACATAAAATGTATATGCTTTTATGTTAACAAAATTTCACAAAAATCTTATTTTGTGCTGTTTATTTGACATTCAAAATATATCGAAATAATAATTTAGGTTCAGTGATAATTGAGATGACATAAAGTGAAAATTTTATCGAAGATAAGAGTTGTCATATAAATCCGGATCTTCCTTCTTAGATTTGAATAAAATTTTTATGGATTTGATAATATTTCTTCCTTTTAACGTTTTATTCCAAAATAAAACGAGATATTTATCTATATTTCCTACAATAATGTAGAATAATTATAAATAATAATGTAGAATAATTATAAATAATATTGTAGAATTATAAATAATATTGTAGAATAATTATAAATAATATTGTAGAATAATTATAAATAATAATGTAGAATAATTATAAATAATGTTGTAGAATAATTATAAATAATGTTGTAGAATAATTATAAATAAATAATGTTGTAGAATAATTATAAATAATGTTGTAGAATAATTAAAAATAAAATTTAACAAATATTCTATAAAATAAAGTAACCATTTGACATGAAAAATAATCTAGAATAATTATATTTTAATCTCTGTTGAGTCCAAAAATTATGAAATAAGTTTTATTAGCTTTTAAATAGAAATTATATTACCACTAGATGGCGCCATGAAGAGAATCATGATCTCTTTGATTCCACTTTTGATATTTCTCTTCCGATATCGTTATTGTGCTTGATTTTATGTTTCATCGTTGTTACATGTTTCACAGTCACAATTGAGATTATTTTTAATTATGTAGTTCTCATATTCGTCTGCTGAATTCCATATAGAAGTTAAAGTTTAGTAAAACGTAACATTCAAAAACATGTTACGTTTTTTATTATTATTATTATTTATAAAGAGTTGGTTATTAGTTTTATGAAAACAAAAGATGTTTTAGTTTCTGTAGTTGAGCATCGTCAAGTCAAATCTGATAGTGAAAAAATTTATAAGGTATACGGTATGAATATGGTACATGATTTTACCATATGAATGATGATTATATAATCATTATTATATTATTATTAATGATTATATTCATATGTCGTCTTCTATATACTTTCCTCATTATTACTGAAATTGCTTTTTTCATCATTTTCTACTATAATGTTTGCCCTTTTATTCTTTTTTAAAGGACACCGTAAAAAATAAAATGTTTTAGAACAATAAAATAAATAAAAACTTTTCAAGAAAATTAAAATTTAATCTTAAAAGCATTCCGAAAAACAAGCAAACAAGGCAACAATATTTGGTACTTACGTATTAACGGTACCTTGGCGACAGACTTGGCGCTTTTAAGTGTCGCCAATCTAACAGCTACTAAGGTTACCAAACCAATAGAATAGATTGGTGCCACTTAAAACCGCCAAATCTGTAGCTGCGGTTGGCGCGTGTGCTCTTTATTGGCGCAATTGTGGCCAAGATACCGTTAATACGTAAGTACCCAATATTTAATAAAGAATTTAAAAAAAAAAATAGTTGTAACATCAGGGTTAACCATATTAGATAAATGTATCGCTCCAGACGAATTTTCTTTGTTGAGCGATTAGAGTGCATTATAAAACTGTGGCTAAGCGCTGTCATTTGTTTTAAGATAGTACCATCTTTAACGACTAATCTGTTAATAAATACAGAAAAAAAAAAAAAAAAAAAAAGGTTACCAACCATTAGATTTCAAAATTATTAAATAAATTATTTCATCAGAGGAATTTTTACCTATGATATCCTAATTGCTAAAATATTTATGAATTTTGCCCTATGAATATTTACACAATGATATTTTTCATTTATGTTTTAAAAATCAATACGAGCTTTTTAAATATTTCTGATATAGAAATTAAAAAGATTTAAGTATCCTTTTCAGATGTGAATAAAAGTGATCCGAGTTTCATAACTTTTTTTCCCAAAATAAAGCAAGATTTGTTTATCTATCTGTATTTTCTAAAAATTATAAAAACCTAAATGTCTAATTTTTTTTTCGAATTAATTATTTTTTAATTTGATAATATGTTAATTCCTTATACGGCCACATTAGAGTGGCCTTTATATCACAAAATGAAATGTTTTTAAAGTTATCCATATATTAAATAATATTATAATATAATACAATAAAAGTAAATATGCAGAATTTGAGGCGGTATATTAGATATAGATGGGATCTGATGGCCAAGTGACTAACTTTCTGGCGTCTGGTACCACAGAATTCGAATCCCGATGGTGCCATAGATGCTTGTAGTGGTTCGGAATCCACTGTAAACCGTAGGTCCCCGTTGTTATGACTGTAGAGCGTTGGGCATAGTGCTGATAATTCTATAAAAGAAAATAACATCTCCTATTTCGGTATCTGACAGTAGGCAGAAGGCCTTGGCCTACCATGGGCTGTCGCGCCATTGAAGAAGAAAAGATATTAAATATGGATATAATATTTGATTTGTTTTTTGTTGTAACCAAGCTGCAGAATAATTAGTCAAATGGTTTATATTTGTCGATTTTAAATATTTGTTGTGGAGTATATTTGTTGTTTATCTATGTTGATCTATGTTGATCAGATAAGCTTGTGCATTTTAATGCATTGCATAGAAATAACTGCATCAACAATGTAGAGTGAAATTTATAAATGGAAAATGTTTTAATGAATTCTCAATCTTGTATTCTTAATGAATGCAGAACTCTTGAAGCTAATATTCCCGATGGCTAATTGGTTTGATAGCTATCAGAATAAATGCTTTTGTTTTCAAGTCAGTCATCATATACATATGAATGTAAATCCAGGCCTTGATTCAAGTTAGTGTCAAAGTTCGTATCTCCTAATTTGCAATAAATTAGACATTCAATACTAATTAATTGCAATAATTAAAGAAAAACATTTAATAAAATATTCTTCTATTATTATTAATATTTTTATTAAACATGGTTGGCTTTATGGTCTACTCATGTTAACATGAATAGCTCATGGCGATGAGCGAAAGACTGCCTTAAAAGAAGATTTTTACAGATAGCTACCCGCATTTTCGTGTCTCATGGGTATTCTAATAATTTAGGATTTAAGGGACTTGGGTAATATGTAGTGAGCTTATGGTAGCTGCCTTTATAAAAATGTATATATTTGTGTGTAAATGCTTTGTTCAAAGAATTATCGATTGTATCGAAGTAAAAGGAGTTCTGGCATTTATTTTAGAGTGTGCTGGATCATTCTTTTATGGAGCTTTCCTTACTCTACATGAATAATATTCCATGCTTTAATTTATCAAGTTTTGAAAGCTTAAAAAAAAAATGACTTGCCATATGACTTTCTAAAATAAAATTGCCTTCCCAGTTGCAGGCCTAGTCGTAATTCAATAAAAGCATTGCTGTTGTGTATTTTGCATTAAAGTGACAAAAAAAATGTTTTTCCCATTTTTCGTAAGATAATCCTTTAACTAAACTGAAAAAGAACATATATTTTAAACTATTTACATCTGATTAATATTTCTTGTCACTAATAAATGATTAAAAACATTGGGCTTCTGTGAACTTCGCTTACAGTAGCAAAAGTTTAAGTCAAAAATTAATTTTAGTAGAAGAAAAAAAAAATATGCTTTGTTGTTTTATATTGTAAATATGTAATGTATACGGTTCCTATTAAAGTAGCGTAAATAAATTTAAATCAATACACTTTGATAGAATTAACCAACAGAAATAATATACATTTTGTCAGATTTATCATCTTTTGCTCATTTCAACGATATATAACATTTATATAAATTAAGATATCGAAAGACTATTGTTTTAGCAGACCCCAGCTAGTTCAAAAGTTAAACCCGTCTAACAAGTACCCTCAATTACCAAAACAGATAAAAATACATAATAACAGAAAGATTCTTTCATCAGACAAACAAAACAGCTAAAAAAATTGCATTCTAAAACTAAAGATTTCGTGCTCCAAGTCACCTGAAAGAACAACCGTTTCAGGATCGGACTCCGCCTCTCTCAACAGATAGTTCTCATGACCGTGTGGAATACGATGTAATGACATAAATCTTGGACTGACGGGTTTTTATCTGAATTAACTTTTTTATGTGAAATTTGTAACCTTTGAATGTGTCTTTTACTCTTTTTTATCAATTTTATCCTGTTCAGATGACATTTGTTTTTATTGTTATATTCATGATTTTACTTCATTTTTTACTTCGTTCTTGAAATTGACTTTTTAGTATTTTAACCACTTCTATATTGTTTCGCTTTTTACCTCTTTATACTTGACAATTATTTTACTCTTATTCGTATCAGCATTTTAGAAAAGCATCTTTGCTTGGCGCAGCATAGCCAAATCTGGCTCTTGTGCCATAAAACCTCAACCAACGACTGTGTTTATATATAAATAAATAATAAAATATATAAATAAAGGGGAAAAAATCTACTCCTTATACTTTTTAGAATTCATGCCGTAATCTTCCGCTCAAATAGTTTTTAACATTTGGACTTTTTGGATAACAACTTCTTGTGTATTTCAAATATTGAGAAATTTATAAACGGAAGAAGATTACGAAAAAAAAAAAAAAAAAAACTCTCCTTGTTATGTCGTTACAAAACTCCTATACCCACGCACGGTAAGATAATTCACCATCAAAATCGAAATGCTATGAAACATAAAAAGTTGAAACAAGGACTTTTTTTTTTTTTAAGAGATTCCTTAAGGCATTACAAATATTAACTTGTACGCATACCAAAAAACTCAAGGTACAAATAAGAATCAATTGCTAGAAAAAGTTAAACATCCGTTTTCATGCTGCAAAAACGACAGCAAATCACGAACACTAATTTCACAAGGTTTGTCCTTTTAAATTAATTAAAAAAAAAAGAACAGCTTTAAAAGGGGGAAAAACAGCTGCATTTTAATCATTCCAAATCACGATACCTTTCACCACGTTTACGCTGTATTTTCCTTTTTTTAACTTGTAGTATAATAAATTACTTGTTCGTGCAAATCGAGTAGGATGTACAAATGGTTATGGATTTGTGCATATGCCTACGAATTACGCAATGATGATGTATATGGGGCCTTGAACCAAGCCAACAGATTATTTTGGTTAAAAAAATTGTGCCACATACCGATTTACTTTTACGGCCAGATAGCCCATCAACTATGTTGAAATCAGTTGATTTTATGCGAGTTTATCACAAACGATGGCGAAATGTATGCAAATTATCAAAACGTATGGTGTTAATATGTCGAAGAATCCTTGAAAAGTTATTCAACTAACATATTTAATAGTTAATTCAATGATGAATGAAAGATATTGTATAAAATATTTGACATATTCTTAATTTTATGAAATAAATAAATGAAAAAGATGAAAAATCTGTCACTAATTGATTAAATAAATAAAAAATTAACTTTGGTAGAAGGTGAATAATTTGTAGAGCTAAATGTCCACGATTCCAACCTAGTTGTCATATAAGCATCATCAAGTATAAACAGCAAGAATGTTATCTTAAAAATTTCTGCATTATGTGGTTTATGATAATTTTGTTAATAAGGGTCTCTTGCATAGTTTGTTACAAATATTTGTAGTTTCGATTATTTGGAATTGATGGAAACGAAAGAGCAGATCTTCTGGCAAAAATAAATAAATAAATAAAAAATAAATAAAACAGAAGTAGTTCTTGGACAGTGTCCTATTCCCTTGACTCTTTTATGAGAACTATACGGACAAAAATTAAGTCATCGAATGTCAGTGAATTATTATCTAACACCAAAGGGAAAAGTCTGGGAGGCAATCGGGGATTACTGTAAAACATTTAATGGAAAAACTCGCAAAAAGGCTGTTGCCAATTTTAGATTAAGAACTAGACACGACTGTCTGGACAAACATCTGGCCAAAAATAGGGATTATGAACTCTGATATATGTGTTTTATATAAGATAGAAAAATGAGTAAGGCCCATCTACTTGTTTGCTGGGGATTAGCAACAGAATGGTGATTTGTGTGATCTTTACTGAAGGGCCAGAGAAAAACATGTCCTGATCACACGGACTTTTATTATGGTGCTTTTAGCTTTATGAATTTTTATCCTTAGAACATTTAACTTGTTTTTAAGGCCTTTTGGACGTTTTTGTTAAGAATGTCTGGTCTTTTCTCTTTGTACTTTTGATTTGTTTATATGTTCTTTTCTTTTTATGGTAAGTGGTCAAATCTGTATGGATTGAGATCTAATAAAGCCATCGGTAACAACAACAATATTTGCAGTTTTTGTGCAACATAGTTTTTTTTTTTTCAAATATATATTTAAAAATATTTCAATAAATGAAATGTAGGAAATATATCATGGAAACGCATCTTTAATGTTCCAATTCTTTTTCACTTCATGACAAATATTTATTTGCGATTTATTTTTCTATAGTTATTGCATTCTTTTCTTTGTAATAATATGTGGCATGGATTTATATCCAATCAGTTTTAGAAGAATAAATAAATAAATGAAAGGATTGATTTATGCACTTTTATGTTATAATAGCTAACTTATTTTTGTCCCCCCCCCTTTTTTTTTTTTCCTGACTTCGCTCTTTAAATAATATTACAAGTACAATCAAGTATTTGTCTGGGAAATTTCACGATTTTCCAGAAGACTTTCAAGAGAAACTGTCCAAGAATTAGGGATATTTACATGGACTGTTTCAAACACTATCGAATCTCATTTCTGAAAGTCATGGCCACAATACTTGCAACGGATTCGAATCTTTGTCTTCTTCTACTCTAGTCTGCCTACCATTAAGCAACGAGTTGATCATCTTTTAAGATGTATTAATTTAAAATCTCAATAATGACTAAAAGCGTTTACAATAGATAAGTAGAAGCTAATTAGAAATAAAAGGTTACAACATAGGTTCCCTTCATTGCGTAAAAATGAGTAATTAAAACTGGATCGGCGGCTAACCTAACTACCCTTTAGCGACCTGATAATTAATTGGCTTTGGTAATCACAGGCTTCAGGTTAGAATTCTGGCGGTGGCATAGATGTTTCGGAATCCACGTTAACCTGTAGATCCCGGTCTTATTAACCTAAAGTGTGCACAAAACGACTGTAGAGTGACAAATCAAACCAAACCAACTGGCGCTTTAGCAATGGCTTTAGTCATCGTCCAGCTGGTAGAAAGCGGATTTTTATGAGTTTCTTCCCTGTAACATAAATTTTATAAAATGCCTCCGAATATTTATTTGTGAGTAAGTTTTTCATGGTGTAAAACTGGTGGATGTACTATACTTCGCCTTCATTGGTTTATGAAATGGTTCAATATTTATGAACCGGAGAACATTTTGGTAAAGTTAATTTCCACTTTGGTCATTAAATTAATTTTAAAAATTTTTCTACTAAAGCTGGAAATAAAAGTTTTTTAATGTTAATTTACTTTTACTTAATAAATCCTCAAAGGCAATAAATATTTGACCTTGAATGATATCTGAATATTTGACCTTATTTGACTTTGAAAGATCTTCAAAGGTAAAAATTCCAACAATCGCAACTAATAATAATGAAATATACAAATAAATAACAGAGACTCGATTGTACTTACATTCCCAGAATTCCTTTTAATAATTTTAATAACATCCGAAATCGAAAGTCTATATTTCCAGCAATTGAAGATAAGAAATGTTTTGATGCTTTTCTTACAGATTATTTATGAGATGACTGCATTGTTTAGAAATAAATAATAAAAAAAAAGTTTCTCATATCTGAAATTATTCGTGGAATGGAAGAAAATTATTACATTAGATGTATGCGAACTAATAACACCTTTTCCACAAATCATAGATTTTCTACGCATGCATGCCATTTGAATGATGGGTTGCAAATCTCTAGCTCCGCCTTTTCGATGTAGTCTCTGTCGTCAGTATCAGTAATGGTCATATGTAGACCTTATCATATCACGTTTACTCATGCTTTTGGATTCCTCTTCATTATAATTTGGAAATGGGTAATGTGTGGACAGATTGAAATTAATGTGAACGTAAAATATCTAAATGGCTACAAGAAATAATGGAATTATTCATTCTAATCTATTGCATATACTGACAATTTTTTTAAAATATTAGTCTTTAATTTATTTTCATGTTTCATTTACTTTAATTTTTTAATTATAAAATTGATGCAGATTCTTATATGAGGCTTCAAATGTTAAAAAGGGAAAAATTATAAAAATTTTGTGTGAAAAAAAGGTAGCTGGTTCAATCAATGAATGGAAAAATAATTAAATAATATTTTAGTTTTGAGTTCAAAACTAATTTTTGACTTCATAATTATTTATTGTAATAATAAGGATATATCAGTTTTGAGGAAAGGGAAGCGTTATTCTATATTAACATCATAGAAAATTTATATAATGTAATTTAAAAAAATTATTGTAAAACCAAAATTTATTAAATTTCGTGTGAAAAAGGCAGCTATTCAATGAATGAAAAATATTTTAAAAATGAGTTCAAAACCAATTTTTGACTTCATAATTACTGTATAATAATATATCAGTTTTGGGGAAAGTGAAGACTTATTTTTATTAACATCTTAGAAAAGATTGATATATCTTAATTTTTAATACAAAAATTACTGTAAAAGCAAAATTTATTATATTTCGTGTGAAAAAAAGGAAACTCTTCAATGAATGACAAATGAAATGAAATAGTATTTTAATTTAAGTTCAAATCAAATTTCTGATTTCATAATAATGAAATATCAGTTTTGAGGAAAGTGAAGAGTTATTTTTTATTAACATCATAGAAAAATTCGTATCATGTAATTTTTTCAAAAAAAATTATTGTGAAAGCAAAATTTATTGAAGAAAGGCAGCTATTCGATGAATGAAAAATGAAATAATATTTTAATTTGAGTTCATAATTACTGTACTAAAAATTATATATCAGTTTTCAGGAAAGTGAAGGAAGGCTTGTTATTTATTAACATCACAGAAAAAATTTATATAATGTAATTTAAAAATATATATTGTAAAAGCAAAATCTATTAAATTTCGTGTGTACAAAGGCAGCTATTCAATGAATCAAAAAATAATGAAATAACATTTTAATTTGAATTCAAAACAAATGTCAGAATTTTCCTCAAAACTGATATAGCATTTTTAGTAAAGGGAAGGCATATTCTTTATTAACATCATAGAAAAATTCGTATAATGTAATATTTAAATGAATCCTTTTTTAAAATATTTTTGTAAAACCACAAAATATGTAAATTAACTTTTTTAAAAGTATTATAATAAAGTAATTAAAAGCTAACAATGAATTAAACGAATAAAATAACTGAGCATCCCCTACTATCATAATTAATTCAAGATCCTAGACAATTTATTTTAATGAATGCACTTTTTAAAAGTGAAATCATTCTTTCTTTAGAGCCATCGTTTATCACAAAAAATAAATAAACAAATAAACGATTACAGAAGCATTTAACAAATGATATTGATGCCATCATCAAACAAAATAACTATAATTTTCTTCCGGTAAATTATCACGTGGTGAGCAATTTAGAGGGAACAAAAGATCATTGCCTCATAAAAAAAGATGAAAATTATTTCTATTCGAATTGAGATTCGCATCAAACAAAAAAGCAACGAAAAATCATCAAAAAATCCTCACTTTAATAACGATTACACTAATCACAAACCCTCAAGCAAAAGTAATTTAAAATTATCGCCAACTCTTTATGTTCTCATCTGCACCAGTAATTGCATAAGAAAACAATGCATTATCTCCACCGTTAATAAAATGCAATCTCTGATTGTTATGCAATGTCATAAGAAGACCTTTTGGAGCACATCCATTCGCAGTTTGACCTACAAATGGACTTAATATGAATCCACTCTCTAACAATTGATAATCTTTCATGTAAACGCAGGCAGCCCAAAGAGATCATTAAAAAATTTATTTCACTTTTGTTCGTGCTTGACCTTTTTCCTCTGTGCTTTTCCGGGAGGAAAGGCTGGATTCATCACGACTTGGACCTCTGGACGTGAATTAATATGTATTCCATCCTATTTGTTTTTTCTAATATTCCACGTAAAATTCACCAAAAGTTATAAATGATGTTCAAAATGTTACAACGTAAAAATTATTTTAGTTAAAAATTTTGTAAACTTGCAACAATTAGTATTGTATCATCTAATTCTTGAATTTTGTTAATTTAAATTTTTCTTTTCTTTTGATTACCAGATTTTTTTGTTAAAAAAAATAGGAATTTAAATATTTTAAATTTTTAGTCTTTTAATGGGGTGGTATTGCTTAGTTATTCTGAAGTTTAAATAACTCCATAGTTTTTTTTGCAAAATCCTAGAGGCAATTTTGGCTTTAATTATTCATTTTATTTCGTTAAGATTTCCAACTGATTTTGAAACCGATTATTGATTCTAGGAAACAATTACAATTACCTCCTGCCTTCCCGCGCGACCAAATGGTCAATTGGCTCGCGCTCTGACCTTGGTACCACAAGCTTCAGATTAAAATCCTTGCGGTGGCATGGATGTTTATGAGTGGTTCGGAATCCTCGTTAAACTGTAGGCCCCAATCTAATTAGCCTAAAGTGTGAAATAATAACAGTGGAGCGACAAACCAAACTTGTCCTCCCGCTCTAATTGTGGCATCGCGTAACGGTTTCTGGATTGTAAAAAAAAACTCAAATATTTTGAAAAAAAAAAAATATTAATTATTTTAGCCATTCAGCAGCCTTCAAACTTAAATTTTGACAATAGAGACTTTCCGACCATTGTCACATCAGTGTCAGTCAACGGTGGCATCAATGCACCATTTTCTCTTTACTTCATCTCTTCAAACTAATCCTTTTAGAAAAGACCTGCAAATTTTTGATTCAACTTGTTGAATGAATTTTTGAACTGAGTTCTTTCAGTATAGATATCCAAAACACTAATCAATTACAAGGCTTTATAACTTTAAAAAAATTTCTCATCCCAATTTTTCCGATATCTAATAAAATTTTAATTAATAATAGCTATAATTAATTTTAAGTCTAAGATGGTAAAGTTACTTTCTTGTTTTGTTTGAGTATACTTATCGCAAAATTTTGTTAAATTAAATACATTCTTTCAGAGGAAGGTATAGATATATTACGTACCGTTTTTTGCTCTCACTATTTGTCTCAAGTTTTTTTTTTTTAACTGCATGGGACTACATTAATAAAAATAAAAATATCTGCCTGAAAATAAATAAATCAAAACTTCAATTGTAAAAATTTATTGCAGCGTGAAAGAGTTGCTTTTTTATTAAATTGTCCGATATCTAAAATGCGTTTGACATATAATGTCCTCTTTACTACTATCAAATGTTAATAATAAACACAATAAAAAATCAAATTTATTTTCATGTACGCAAATTGTTTATATTTAATAAATGAGATATAAATAATCAAAATTAAAAAAGACTCGATACTTTTATCCCATACATCATATCATACGTTACAATTTTACTTTTCGTTAATAGAACTTTACCATGAACAAATATGATGTTTCTAGTTAATTTATAAAAAAATCCGTTATTCAGATTTTTAATTATATATCACAAAACTATTCCTAGTAAAAACATTTCTTTACCAAAATTTACAGTCTAAAATAAAAAGTTTCATGTTTTATATCATTTATAAAGTTCTTTTTTTTAAATTTTTTATTACATGTATACTTGGCTTGTTTTACAAATTATACTGAAAAACATTCATGAAAATTCATTAAATTGTGTCTTTATTATAGAAATTTGAATGAATGTTTATATATTGTTATAATTTGCATTAAAATATCTTTCGGTTTTGCTTGAAATTTCACTGAAATTATATATTATTATTGAAACACTAATAAAACTCTGTAGAAAGTTGGATCTTTTGAATTTAAAATAAATATATATTTTTATCTATTGCAAAATACTAATTCATACATGAAATATATACAGACATTCTCTCTTGAACAGAATGGACACAAAAGAAAAATTTTCAAGTTCCCTTTTAGTGAAAGTCTTATAAGCAAACTGAAAATCAATTATTTTTAATCGTATAAACCTTCATATTTGAATTTTAGCTTACTATATGAATAATAAGCGCTGAACTTTCCAAATCTGACCTACAAATGAATCGCTGGGTTTAATACCAGTACCATCAAACAATTGATAATCGCTCGAGTTAGGCAAAGGGCTCATTAAAAGGGGAAGTAAAAAAAAAAAAAAAAAAAAAAAGGAAGGTATCTCACTTTTGTTCGTGATTGACCTTTCTCTTCCCTATCATCCAAGAGATATGGGGGTAGATACTGGCACGATTAAATCTTTCAGTTATGAACTTTATTTTAATGAATTCTGAAGTCTCCCACCCTATTGTTTGCTTCAATGTCTTCCTGGTTTTCGAAGCGGAATTCATGAAGATTTTTGCGGAATACCTCGTTTGAACTTTGGTTTGGGGTGGGAGTGGCTCCAAGTAGCTGGAATCGTGCCATTAAATGAACGGTAGCGTTCGAAAGGGTAGAAGAAAAAGAAAGGGGCACACGAGGTGTTGCCCCTGGGTGGGTCCGTTGTGTGAAGTGGTACTCGGGAACAAAAAAAAAAAGTATGCAGCAAGTAGGTTGTGGAGGGGAACTTTGTTCTCCAACACAAAAGGAATTGATAACGGGGAATCATGATTTGGGAATTATTAATAATTGAATGGATCAAAATAAGGTTGGAGTTAAGTTAATGATAAGTAGTTTGAAATTGTTCATACAAATTTTCGTTTTCGTAATTTTTGCCTTTTTTTTTTTTTTTTTTTTTTTCTTGTTAGGTAGAGAATTAGAAGAAAAATAATTACGAAGAAAAATTTCTATTAGAAAAACACTCTATTACAAAAGAATTTTTAATGTAATATTATTATAAAGTATAAGTTTCTTCATTGCCGAAACAGCCTGATGGTGGGCCAAGGTCGGCTGTCTACTGGTAAATTTCGAGACAGAAGAAGTTTTCATTTTTAGGGGTAGGATTGTCAGCCCTACGCCCAACAATCAATATTAGACTGGACCCTATAGTTGAAAATGGAATCGAACCACTACAAACGTCCATGGCCTCGATCGCTAGTCACTCAGCCATCAGGCAGCCAAGTATAAGAACATTCTATATCATATTCTTTTATATCTTTTAAAAATTTTTCTGAAAATGAATTCTACAGACATAAATATACAAAGCGTGTTTACACATTTCTGCATTATGTTGAAAAAATTATTTATAAGATAGATAAGAATTTTATTTTCAAATATGGTCAGTACGTTAGCCTTTTTTTTGTTGAATCATCATACTACATCTTGATTTCTAAGATTGATTTTGTACCAGTCGTCCAATGTCTTGGGACGCTGTTTATAAATAGCTTGCTAAGTCCAAATACACAGTAATTCTATAAGAGACACGTTGGTATACTTGGGAGGGGGTGCATTAAATGCTTCAATTCCGGTTTCATTTTTTTTTTTTTTTTTTTTAAATATAGAACATTAAACTTGGATGTATTACTGGTAGCCTTATTTTAACGAAACTTTGCGCAGTGAAAATCGTCTAGGTAATATGATTGAAAGTTTTTGTGAAAATAGGAGTTAAAACATATTTATGATGGGCCTGAATGGCCGAGTGGCTAGCGCTCTGTCGCTCGGTACCACAGGCTTCGGGTTCGAGTATCCAGCGGTGCCATGGATGTTTTTAGTGGTTCGGAATCCACTTTAAACAGTAGGTCCCGGTCTAATAGGATCGTAGAGCGTTGCGGGGACATTGTTACTCCGCGTTCGAAACTTATCTTCAAGTTACACGTGCCCTTAAGTAATGCAAAGTGAGTAACGTCTGTGCAGTGCTTGCCTTAAGGCATCCAAGACCAAGCTGTCTAAGTGTTTGGCAGCTGCATTAGAAAGAAAAAAAACATATTTCTGATACTTTTTTCCCACTTTTTGTAAGTTTTCCTACATAAGAGAATCAGTAATAATCATAAAACTTTACTTGTTTTCACTGAACAAAAAATTGTACATCTTTTTCTACTCTTTTTTTTTTTTTTTTTTTTTTGGTAGTTTTTCTATTACAATTAGATAATTATATCCAAGCCTCATCAGTAAGTGCGTATTTTAATTTTTCACTTCACTTTTCATATGACAATCTGCACATAGTTTTAAGCCGAGAAACATGTTTTGACTTTTAATCGTTTTTTTTTCTCCTTGAAATCGGTTTTTTTTTCTCCTTGAAATCGGTTTTTATAATATAATTTTGTTTAGTTTCTATGGAGATATACAAAGATTTTGCAATAATTCTTTTAGTCTTCTAAAACATGAGATGGGATTATGCATGTACCCTTTATTATATTTATAATCTGCAAAGAAAAAAAAATACAATCTTAATAACTTATGTTAATTATATAAGTGGTATCGTTGAAATAGGTTGAACGGAACTAACTTATAGTGCAATGCAATTGTGTAACAAAATTAATTAACATGATTAATTAACCACTAACTTAAAAATTTTCTATTATGGAGCCTAAAATTTTTAACGCAATTAACTTAACGTGATGGAATATAATTATATAATTACTATTTTTTTTAATTTATGCACGAGTCGAAAGAAGAAAGTTTTTCCAAAATTAAAAACATAATGCCAGTCAAATTTTTTTTTTGGGAAATATTTTTTAAAAACATTAAATATAATTCATTAATTCACCATAACGGCATTTTATAACATACTGGAATTTTTATGCTGTTGGCTTTTTTTAGTATTGTCAACTTATAAAAATATAATTTTTTAAAAATTGTATCTTTAAAGTTAAAAAAAAAATGCCAAGTAAGATCACGATACCATACTTAAAAATTATTACAGATGTGTTTGTGGAGATGCGATAAAGCTGGTGCGCATGCGCCAGCTCGGAAAGTGGAAATTAAAATTATTTCTTGTGAATTCGTTTGATTTATGCATTAAATTTTTTTTTGAGCATTTAACATAATTTTATCATTTTAAAAATATTTTTCCAAAACATTTAGCTCTATATTTTTCTGAAACGAAAATTATCAGAATTTAACGTCATTTTAAAAAAAAAAAATTTATTTATTAATATTTTATGAAGTAAATTTTAATGTGCATATTTTATGCTTTGAATAAAAATAATTAATAATTTACTTTACTAAAACTATTGGAATAATTTATTTCTTTAAATCAAAACTGCGCCGATCTTTGAAATGGGTTGCACATGTAATAGAAAATAATAATGTTTTTTTTTTTATTTATAGTTTAAAAAAATATTAAGATTATCTTTAAAACTATTCAGCTATTTCACACAGCTGTAGGTAGTATAATTTAGTTTTGCATATGCATATTATAATTCACTACAGAAAAAAGTAAAAAAAATTATATCCCTTCACTTTTACGTTTATTCAAATCGAAGAAGGAAAATGTAAAAATTTCAATTATATTTGTTTTAGTTTTAAATTAGAAATTTCCTTTTCTAGAGTCTTAAGATCAATATTAAAAATTTTATTAAAAGAAAAACACTTAAAAATAGAAGAATACGATTGTTTACCCGTAATTCATTGCATTGTAAACAAATCCGTTTCGATCTAAACAATTTTTCCGTCTACTTTTTTTAAACCACCAAAGCTGTAAACATGGAAATCTAAAAAGCAAATTTTCCTTAATTCAATTTATAAATTGCGGTATCATTTTTTGTGTATTTCATTTGTATTTCTAAACTTCTATTTATTTATTTAAAAAAATATCTTCTAGTAGTCGTAAATTATATAGATCTTTGAACTGAATTTTAGAATTTTGCAGAATTCTGTAAGTGTTACGCGGAAAACCATTAAATATTATTAAATCTCTAAATAACTTGAAATGCTGAAATAATTTTTGAAAATCTCTAGGAATTATCATATGTATTAACATATGATATAGTTTGAATACTTTTTTTTTTTTTTGCCTTATTTTTTAGTTTCTTTTATATTTTTATTTCAATGGGCCTTTCTATTTTTACACTATTATTTGATAACGTAAAAAATGCCTGATTTTTGAAAGTCTTAAAAAATTTCTTGTGTTAATATTGATAATTTTGAATGCTTTATATTTTTTTTAATTCAGTTGGCCTCGTATCCTACTTAATGAGAAAAACATTAATAGTTATTAAACCTCAAAATAAGTTAACTTGCAAAAAAGTTATTTCAGGCATTTTCTAAGAAATTGTGTGTTAGCATTAGTATATTTTGAATGCTTTATTATCAGTTTCATTTATGTATATTTTTTATTTCAGAAGGCCACGTATCCCGCTTAATGTATACTACTGTGCCCAAAAAGTAAGACCAATTATTTTTTTTTTTTTCAAAAACTCTATTGTCAAAAATATCGGAAATTTGGAAGAATAAATAAATATCAGAGAAATTAAAAACTAATGTAGACATTCCTCATTGAGGCTAAAACATTATTGACAAAAAATGTGTTCACATTAATGAAATAAACATTAAATGATTAAATAAAATAGGTTTCTAATAGTTATATTTTCTTATTAAAGACATGTGCTATTCATGTTTTAGCTTTTCATCAAAATCTGAAAATCTTCCAATAATTCTAATCATATTTTTAAATGAAGATGTGATTGTGATAGGTCTCATGGAGTTTGCAGTCTAGTTTCTGTACATCTCTGTTATAAACTTTTTTTTCCGATAATAAAATTATATACTTAATGAAAAATTCAGAAACAAAATGTTCTTCACATGATTTAGTACAATTTTTTTTCTTTTTCAATAAAATTTTATCAAAATAAAATAAACTTTTCAAATATTGAATCACATCCACTATTAAATGCCTGTAAATAGATATTTTCTATTTTACTAAACGAAAAAAAAAAAAAGATGTACTCTCTTGTTTAGTAGTTTAAAATTATTAGGTCAATATACTTATTCTTGATGCTTTTTCTAAATTGTTGTTGTTGTTGTGACTGAACCTCAGCGTCCTGCAGTGCGGGACAGACACCCTGTGAGTAGTCTACTCATGGATGCAGGGAAACAGGCAGCTTCTGTTATGACGGAGAACTCTAGGTAGACGTCTGACTTAGCTCTGAGTCGCTGAAGAAGGCAGTGTTTTAAGGGGGAACATTTGCGTATTGTATGGGAGAAAATCCGGGAAACTCCACAATGCAGTCTGATAAACGAGGCAAGAGGCTGACCATCATAAACAACATAGTCTCCTCGTATTTGAAACAGTGCCTACACTAATGCTTACCAGTGGCGCATGTTATCACCGAGTCACGAGTAGAGCTTTTCAAAAGTTCAGCAAAAAAATAAAATTTCATAATATTTAGAATCATTTATTCACTTAAAATCGTCGTCACTTTATTACGACGACTTTATTTTATCCATTTTATTTCAAATGAAATGATTTTTCCTTTGTTTACAAAAATGTGTTGAATTTTGTTAAAATAAACAACAGCTGTCATAATAAATTTCGCTTTGTATTACTGGAATTACCCAAAAGAAGAAGCGTGAAAAATTATCACAAAGTCGCTCTGGTAATGTATGCACTTACCTTGAAAGCGCGTGCATTGAGCAGTCAATAAGTTCTGCCAGCCTTGAATAACAGTTTAAATTTCCAAATCCTTTTCGTATTTAATTAGATCTATTTTTGATACGATTACGACAGCATAAATATTCAAAGCATCAATGAGTTCAATTTTAATAATTATGGTAACACGGAATTGCAACATAGTGGTGATGGATACAAAATTCTTATAAAATAAAAATAATCCTTCTAGGTGAGTTTAGAAGGATTATTGGAAATTTCAAATAATATTTAATAAGCAATAATGCTGTTACTAATCCCCTTGTTAAGGAAAGCCTACAACACGTGCAGAAGACCCGTCGCAGGCGACTGGACCATGGCTAAGGATAATATGCAGCTTCACTTTTAGCGAGGAACAACGAGGATTGAAGACTGACTAAACCTCAAGACCCCGCTATACGATCATATTAGACAGGGATCTGTTTAAAGTGTATTCCGAACCACTATAAACATCCATAGTACCGCCGAAACTCGAACCCGAAAACCTGTGGCATCAAGCTCCAGTTTGGTTTGTCGCTCTACGGTTATCTTGTGCACAACAGACCGGGACCTATAATTTAACGTGGATTCCGACCTACCACCAAACATCTATGCCGCCGACAGGATTCGAACCTGAAGCCTGGGTACCAACGACCAGAGCGCTGGCCACTAGATCTCATATCGAGCGCCAGACACTCGGCCATTCAGGTCTCATAAACAATAATTATTTCATCAAATCCATGAATAATAAAAGATAATGACTCTTTGATATAAAAACGTACAGGGATTTTTGATCTTTTTCCTATTGCAAAGATCTCTGGGAATAGATATTTAGCTTTTATGTATTTTGTTATTGTCAGAAAAGATCTAAATAAATTCAGGGATAAAAATTGATTAATTTTTATTATTTTCAAAAATCAAATTTTTAACGGCAAAGCGAATAGATAAAAAACTAAGAACTTTTAAATCTCTTTCCGCGTGAAATTATATTTAAATATTAAAAAGCATTAAATTCAATAAAAATGTATGTTCTTTCGAAATATACTTTTATCCCATTTTAAAATTCGTAAACCTTGTAAAAATGATTTGCTTCAAAGAAAAATAATCATTGCTACGACATTCAAATCTCATCTAATCCAGTTTAAGATAAAAGGAGTAAAAAGTGTCAAGGATATCATTTGCAACTGAGCTCAAATAAAATAAAAAAGCAGCAATTTAATGAAGCAGATAAACATTGTCTTTATTATTTGTTTCTTCGTAAATATGTTTTACGGAAATTCATTTCACACTACAATCATTATAAAATGCAAACGACCTTTACAAACAAAATTAAAATTCAAAAGTTAATTCTATATTCGTAGAATTTTCTAAATATTCAATTCACTCATGCAATTCTTCAGTATTCTTAACTATTACTTTTCAGATGCAAAATATGTGAATAAAAATGAAGGACGGATTTTAAATTATTTAAAATGTTAAGTAGCAAGTCTGTGTACTGCGCAATAGTAAATGTTCAGATTTATCAACTGCGACGTTAGTTAGTTAGTTGATACACTTCAATATAAATACGATGATGTATTATTTTCCAATGTAATAAATACTATATTACGATTTTTTTTTAAAGTATGTTAACACGTGTTAATTACTTTAACTACACGCTATAGCATCATAAAATATATAACGTTTACCGTAATTTGTACTGTAAACAAAACCACTCTCTCTTGAAAAAGGTTTAATCATTTATTTTCAATAATAAACATTTTAGAATTAAAAATATTTGTATACAGTTAATTTTTTTTTTTTTGAACAATTTCCAATAAATGAGTAAACATTTGTTTTCATTTTAAGCGAAAATATTTTTTCCCAATATGTATTTTAGGGTTTAGAGTATTGGACCTGAATGGACGAGTGGTTAGTGCTCTGGCGGTCGGTACCACAGGTTCGAGATCCAGTGGCGCCATGGATGTTTGTAGTGGTTCGAAATCCACTTTAAGAACTTAGGTCTCGGTCTAATATGACTGTACAGCATTGGGCGTAATTCTAATAACCCTACCCCGTAAAAGACCAGCGTCACGGCGCCAAGTTAAACCTCTACCTATGGGTGCTCTACCATAACAGAAGTTGCCCCTCCTTTGAGACCACACAGGTTCTTAGACTTAGTTTGGTTTGTCACTCTGTCATTTTGTGCACACTTTGGGCTAATTAGACTTAAGACCTACAGTTTCACGTGGATTCCGAACCACTTCACTAACATCCATGCCACCTCCAGGATTCGAATCTGAAGCCCGGGATGCCAATCGGCCATCAGGACTTCGTCTAGATATTGCTGTCTACCAAGTGGGATAAGATACAACAATAACAGGCGTAATTGATTAAAAATAATTAAAGCATTGCACTTACACAGCGAAAATAGAGATAAAAGCAATACAATTTATGGATGGGAACGGAGCAGAATTTTTCATAAACATATCAAGTATATAAAAAATGGCGAGCATTTTAAAAATAATATAAGATTTGATAAGCTATGATCTCTATATCTTCTAAAGCAAAATATTTAAAATTCCCTGCTTGGTTTGTTTTTTTTTTATCAGCTATTTCATTTTATATATAAAACGATATTATTCTACAACAAAAAAATGAAATGTTGACAACACATTTCAAGTTTGATAAAATAACATAACAGCAAAGTTATGAAACGAACATCTTAAAAAGAAATACAGTCAAAAATATTCAAACTGGATAACTTCCGCATTCTACAATGAATTTCAATAATAAAAACGAACTAAATTAAATATTAACCGTTTTTGTTGCTCACATTTATTAATTATACTCAAACATTATTGTTAAGAGAAAAGTAAAGCAAGTGGGAAATCATTAAAAATAGAATATCGGCTTTATACGTACAGATAGTACTTCTATTTTAACACGAATTGTTTAGAATTTATTCATTCCAAATTGTTTAGAAGACCAGATCTTCCTAAATTTTATTTAACAGCTAATGTTTTTCCTTCTATTTTTGGAGAGAAGCAAAGAATATACTTCATATAAATTCATAAACAAACAACTTTCAGTTAAAACAATGAACCCATCAAAATGAAAACTAAAAGTTCTTCAGGAAGCCAAAATACCGTTCCTTTGTCCGAAGTAATCGAACCCATCAAACAAGAAAAGTTATTGACTATAGTGATTTCTTTTCTTCCATTTCTCTTTCAGTATTTATCGGAAATGTTCGACATTGTAATTTAATCCTTTGAAAAGGCCCGACAGGCGATGCGTTGCCCAAGACAATGCAGAGTTCGTGTGCAGAATTGTTTGATTTTGTTAAGATTATTAAGTGGCGAAATGGTTTCGTGCCTGTTTATTGTTGTTGAACAAGTGTTGGGGCAAAGATTAGTGGCGGTTGCTGGTTATAGATTAATCTGCAGATTAGAGCTTGGTTCGCGAAAACTTCAGATTTGCAAACGAGGCCTTCAAATGAAATTCCAAAAATTGGAACAGCTTCCAGTAATGTTTATTTCATGTGCACATGTCAAATGAACCTGCTACTATATATTGTTGTTGGGGCAAAGATTAGTGCAGTTGCTAGTTATAGATTAATCTGCAGATTAGAGCTTGGTTCATGAAAACTTTCACATTTGTAAACGAGGAGTTCAAATAAATACTACTGGAAGCTGCTCCAATTTTAAGATTTTATTTCATGTGCACATGTTCAACAACAATATAGCAGGTTCATTTGACAATTGTTGAGCAAAGATTAGTGGTAGTTGTTTTAGATTATTAATCTGTAGATTAGAGTTTGATTTGCGAAAACTTCAGATTTGTAAACGAGGCATTTCAAATGAAATTTCAAAATTGGAACAGCTTCCAGTAGTGTTTATTCTTGGGCACATAACAAATGAACCTGCTATGTTGTTGACATTTTTTATGCTAAATGTATTATAATCTAGAACACCATTTAAGGTCAGTAAAGTTCTTCGGAACCATTTTTAGAAATAGCTGGTTGGAACTTTTGTTTAGAACACGTTTAAAACTTCCAGTATTTCAATTGTCGAGGTAAGGTATTGAACATTCTCCATTGAATACACTTGCTTTTCAAAGCATTGATTGCAGCTAGAATTCATTACCATTAGGCATGTGTAAGTTTGGTTTGTAGCTCTACGGTTATTTTGTGTACACTTTAACCTGTAAGTTCCGGCCTAATTAGCCTAATGTGGATTCCAAACTGCTAACAAACATCCATGTCATCGCCAGAATTCGAACTGAAACCTGCGTCGCCAAAGGCCAGAATGCTAGCCAATTGGCTACCAGATCACGTTTAGGTTTGATTTGGTATGCCGCTCTACGGTAATTTCATGCACACGAGGTCTATTTAGACCGGGACCTACAGTTTAACGTGGATTCTGAACCACTAACAGCATCCATACCAGCGCCAGGATTCGAATCTGAAGCCTGTGGTACCAAACGCCAAAGTGCCAGTCAATCTTTCACCAGGTCACGTTTAGGAGACATTAAGTTCGACAGGTCATATCAGTAAAAACGGAAGTTCTAAATTACGGAAATAGAAGTACCTATACCGCGAAAACCTCCACATAATCATTAATATAGTAAAATTTGCATTATTGAAATTACATCGTGAAATTAGATAAAACAAAAAGAAAGAAGTAAGTTTAGTTAAGTTACTCAGGTAGTTCTATGAAATAAATACTCAGTATGAAAATCGCCAACTGTTTAAGGGATAGAAAGTGTATTTTTAACTTATACAATGTATTTTTTTCCTTTATTAAACATTTTTAAACTTTAAAGAATTCATTCCCCATTTCGTTTGCAAAGAAAAAATGTATGCCTAAATCTACTGAATTCTGATTAAAAAAGATCATCAGGCAAAGAAAAAAAAAGGTTATAATGGCATAAAAAGGTGTAACATACGACTCAAATACGTTAGAACTGCAATGCAAAACTGCCAGAAAAAAATAGAAAAACTTTAGAAGGGATAAAAATTCTTTCTTTACTTTGAACTAGCAAACGGAAAGTAAAGAAGGAGTTTTATTACTTCATACTGACATCTTCCTTTCTTCAACAATTATGTGAATACGCTAAAGAGGAACTACACGCTATTTATATTTTTTACGACGAATCTGTTCTTTGGTGAAACCAAAATGGAAGTAATTCAATATCAAGGCTCCGAAAAACATGAATACAGAAATGCGAGAATACCCAACCAAAAATTGAATTATGTAGCGAGAATTACATAATTTCGGCAAGACGCCTTGAAAATAAACAAAAAACCCCGCATCTTTTGAAGAATCAAGATGAGTACCAAAACCGAGCTGTGTTTACCCGCTTCAAATTTTTGTAATTTACCTGTCATCTATTTGCGCTTTGTTCTGAGGCAATAGAAAAGTATTCCCATTTCGAAGCCTTCAACCTTGAGGCAGACATTTCTTTCATTCTTTTTTTTCCGGCAGCTTTTGCATGGCGGTTCTAATTTGCGTCATCTGTTACGCGCATCGCGCCATTATAGCCTTTTGTTTTTGTCTGATGATCTTTATAATCAGAATTCAAGTAGATATAGGCATGCATTTCTCTTTTGATGTAAGCACGTGATGGCTTAAAAAAAATGAAAAGAAAGGAAAAACTGGAAATAAACTAGACCATAAAAAATTGTGCTTTAAAGTTTGCATAGATATAATTCGAATTTTATTTGTTTTTATAATTCAATTTTGGTTTCACTAATTTGTTTTACAAGGTTTTGAATTTTGAAAATATTGGAATTCATTAATTATGCCTACCAGCAGATATGACCAGCTACAGAAAATATATTTTCTCTTTTGATGTAAAAGCACGTGATGGCTTAAAAAAAAAAGGAAAAGGGAAAAACTGGAAATAAATTAGACTATAAAAATAATGCTTCAAAGTCTGAATGATTGTTAATTTTAATTTTAGTAAACCCAAAATTATTTAAAACTCATTAGCTTTACAAGGTTTGAAATTTTGAAAATATTGATATTCATTTACTGTACCTACTAGCAGATATGACAGGCTACAGAAAATATATTTTCAGTTACATGAACTAAAATGATTTAAAAATAATTTAGTAAACATAATAATGAACTCCTAGCAATCAGTAGACAAATATGAAAACCATACATTAAAAAAATCTCGAACGCGGGTCCAAAAACATTCAAGAACGCTTAGAAATGAAAAATTGAAACAAGCAATAAAGCGATCAGGGATGAAATATCAAAATGGCGCCAAGCGTGAAGTATGAGTCTGAATTTTTTTTTTCTATGTATGAAAGGATTAATTATAATATTAATAAGAACGCATAAGAAGTTATGTCATTCGCAATTCTTTATTACAAAAATTATGAGCGCCATCTAGAGGAGAAAAACAATAATAAAGGGTTCCATTTCACTACAAAATAACTCATTTTTGACTACGCAAAATATAGAAGTCTGTTATGTGTTATAGTTTTAAGAAAATACACTTATTTTGAAAGAGATTAGATTTGTCTATCTATACATATATAGAGAACACAGAAACAGCTTTGCGCTTTTTCTGTCCTCCAATATCAGTTGTCTATTACTAAGTGATGTAGGATATATCTTACTTTTTGAAGGATTCTAATGCATAAGTGTACACTAGATTAATTTTTTTTTTATGTAAATTAAAATTATTAGAAATTTTGTTTCAAAATCCCTCAATACCGAAAACAAAGAATTTACACATTGCCACAAATAATATTTAAGTGATAGGATGGCTTTCATTTGCTCACAATAAAAATCTTAATTACCAAGGAATTGATATCATTTGTTTTGTAAAGACTTCGAATGATGTAGTTTATTTAAAAAATTCATAGAATTAATATTATTAAATTATTTAATTTTTGAACCTTGAATGTTCTTGTTAGACACAGGTCTCTTGATATTGTAATTTTTATCCAAATTATTCTTGAAAACAATTCAATTTATATCGTAGATCTTTTTTGAAAAATTTCCTTATGACGTTCATATGACAAGGTGATTAGGTTAGTTTTGTTTTCTTCCCTCGGAAATCGTTTGTATAAATTACAATAGACAGCGAAGTTTAATACACTTTTTTTTCAAACATTTTAGCTATGCGTTTCTTTTTTTTTTTTTTTTTTTTTTTTTAACTATTGTTTGGAGTTTTAAGTTGAATTCTATGCCTAAAACAACTGTTAGAAAACATCAAATAGAAATTAAGGTTATTTAAAATATATCTTTCTTCAGGATGAATTAAAAAAAAAAAAGGCATTAATAGTTTATTATCACATGTTTAATTTTATATTTAAATATACATAACGTCTACAAAATAACAAGTTAATATTATAAAAATTAAAGATTTGTATTTTTATTTCCGCGTTGCAATTTTAATTTACAAAATTCTTTTAACCACTCTTTTCGAAAATGTGGCAAAACCTACTGCAGCGATCTGCAACGACCTCTTTATACTGACCGATCTTCCTTAGTATGGCCCTTAATTTAACATTTTTTCCAGTTTTTTTTATGACCTCCATTGCTATTTGATGTTTTTTAACAGTTGTTTTTAGCGTAAAATTCACTTAAAAGCTCCAAGGATTATCCTGTGAGGTTCAATGTCCCACCTTTTTTCTATTTTTGTCATTTAACTTTTGATGTTTATCTGTGTGTAATTAAAAATACAATAAATAATTGTTACTCAACTTGGGCTCATCATAATTACCTTTATCCCTTCCCATTCACAATGTCAAGAAATTTGCTAGTTTTGAGATCTTATCCAGAAACAAATTCAAGTGAATTGAATCCATAATCAAAAGGAACTTTTGAAAAAATTCAATGACTTGCTTTCATATGTGTTGCGTCGAAACCCAGGTCCCTGTGCATAGGGGAAGTCAACGCCCTATGTCCAGTAAACATCCTGTCTGTGGGGGTGTCTGGCAGGGGGTGAGATGATGAGAGAGAAAGGAGTGTAAGAAACGGGAATTAAACTTCTGTAACCAAAGAGAAAGGTTGTGTGGCCAGTCCATCCTCGAGTGTGATGGCTGCCTAAATAAAAGTTCAAAAAGTGTAATCCCAGAGAGTTTTTGTGTGGTCAGTTCATCCTCGAGTGTGATGGCTACCTAAATAAAGGAGATTAATTAATACAGTCCAATACGTGTTATTCGTATGTGTGTCGAATATTATTTGAGTCTTTATTTGTGTGCGAGCTGTCGAACAATATGTAACGTTGAATGATTAGTGATATGTGCACAATTGATTTAGTTCTATTTAATTTAAATAGAATGTACGCTATTAAAATTGGTATTCAAGAAGTTATATTATTAAAATAACATATAACACGATATGCAACGTAGATCTACCTCCTCGTGGTGCACTCTGGGCAACGTCTGAAACGGCAAAATGATCAACAAACAAGGCCTGGCTGGTCTTGCTCTCAGTAGAACACTAATATAGTTCTGCTGTGGAATACAGGTGGTTTGTCCCATTATCATTGGTGGCATTGCTGTGGTTTTCTGTTGTCCCGATTGTCTCCGCAAGCACGTTCACAGAATTAAACTGACTCCTGACTCACTCTATCTCCTGCGTGATGGCCAGGAAGAAATGGATATGTCTCACCTTGCTTCCTGTTCTGCGCAACCTCTTGTTTCTTTATGGAAGCGTTATTGGATTGCTAGACTTCAGTGGATGGATAATTGATGTCATTTATTTCTATCTTGTTCTTTGTATTTTTATTTTTTATATCTTTTGTCCTTGTAAACTTGCCATTGGAAGTAAATACATAAAAACAACACTTTTAAATAAAAATATGAAACACAGAAAATAGGAGCGAAAAATTGCTTTATTGGATTTGTAAATAACATTTGACATTTTTTTAGGTTTTTTTTTTTTATGACGATTCAACTCGCATGTTTGTATAAAATGCGATACACTTAAAAAGGTATAAAAACAACAGGAAAGATTCTCAGTAGACGATTATCTTTTCCTCCCAGTAAACGAAATATGTTCACAGTAAAGAAATCATTTTTTTTTTAAGCTAAAGCAATAATCACAAATAATTTAAGGCACCAGAACCTCGTTTTTTTATTATTATTTTTACAATAGAAATTTGTTTTTACCTAAGAACCTTAAAAGTAACCAACTTTTCTCAATTGATTTCGATCAGCAACAACGAGTCTCAACAACAACAAAATATACAATTCGTCCGTCACGGAGCCAAGAGCTCATTCTTTTAACTTCTTTTTCCATTCAGTCGAATTTTAAAAAAACTTTATTTTAAAAAGCAACCGTTCAGTTTAAAAATGAAGCCTACATGATAAGCACGAATCAACGAATAACAAACAAGAAATTTATTGTCAAAGCTTTTTAAACACATAAAAAAGAAGCATTAAAAACTTTGTCATGTTATTATTAACTTATAATAATCAAGACGAGCAAAATTTCATTCATTTTTTTATGTAATTAAGATAAAAGCTTTTCCTTCAGTGATCCATGCGGAAAGAATGATGTTTTCAACTAAACATAGAAACAGAGACGAAATGTCTAATCAAGATTACCGATTTAATGAAAACATTTTATATGCTCATAAATTCTTAAAGGAAATTTTAAAATATCAAATGACTACAGACTTTCTTTCGCAACGGAAAAAGTAGACTAGCATTTCTGCAAAGATATTCCTAAATGTCGAAACAGACATGTCAATCTGTAACCCATTTCCAGCAGCAGAAGTTTGATCGATTTTTCGAAAGACAACAAAATGGCATTCGATGACCGTAAGCCACAAATAAGCCTTCCTTCAGCACTATTCGCTATTCCTTAAATTCCATTCCTAACCATCCATTCAACAAGAACTAAATTCAGCTCGGTCATGACTGCCATTATCAAAAAACCTACAAGAAGATCATATGATAAGCTATGGTCAGCACACGGAATCATAAGTGGATGAATCTTCCCCGCCAAAGTCCGATGTCACATATCCATCATCATCTAGGATCTCTGTACTGATAGAGGATCTTCCCCAACTGGCTCTTTGGGCGTAACCTCTGGCATCTCGAACTCTTTCATACAAGTGGAAGTCTGATGTAGATGGCGGAAGTCTGTCTCTGCGAATGCCACTGTCGTCACTGCCACTGGCATTGTTGCTGCCGTTTCGATGAAGGCCACCTTTCCAACTTTGGTGCAGGAGTCGAAGGCGTTTGAAAAGTCTGGACGACGCAGAAGATTTGGTGGAGGACATGGACTTAACGGTTGATGACCTGCAAAAGGAAATATTTTATAATTACATGACAGCCTTATTGTGTTTCATTGTTACTTAGCATGTTGTATAACAAACTGTATGCTAAGAATTTTGATTCATTCATGTAATCAAAAATTTTTTTCAGATTTTACTTTCATACTTTTCTGCAATATTTTAATTTTATCTATGTAATAATGTTATCATAATTAAATTTTTAACTGAGGAATTTAAAATTGTAAAGATTTCTTATTTTCAGATTACTTTAGATTATAGTTATATCTCTAATATAAAACTGCTTTTTATTTTATTAAATTAAGAATTAGATTAGATACAATTGTTACATTTCTAACTATTTCTTAATTAAAGTTCATATTTCATGATAAAAGCAATTTGTAACAGCGCCCTCTTTATAGTGGTTGAACTTTCTCTATAGACAATCACAAATCATACAAGTCATCTGTAGTAATAGATTAAGATGGCTGTGCCATGTTTGGGGAAGCTCGAAAAATAATCCTTTAAAATCTTAGGGGGAAAAACCCGGGATCCCAAGCTAATGGAAGACTACTGACTAGAAGGTTAGATGATATTAAGATTGTCAAATTTAAGGATTAGAAAGGAATTGCTGCAGATGGAAGAGGTGGGTTTGTAAGGGTTGTTGAGCTTCTGAAGAACTTAGTAGTGGCTAAGAACTATCCTTATAAAATTGAATGTCACATTTATTTTATTTTGCTATTAACTTACGTTTACTTTACGTTTTTACGTTTACGTATTACTTTTTTGCTATTAACTTATTGTCCGTATGTAACTAAAATTACTATAAATAATTGTTACATAACTAGGCCCATCATAACTCATTTCCCCCTTTCACAAACTGTCATTAATATGATGCATGAATTATAACTTTTAATATTCTGGGAAAAGAACAATAGCAAGAACTACTCAATTTGGCATTTATCAATTCAAGTATTTTCTCCACAATAAGATTTTTATAGCAAAAAACATAACAATTAAAAAAAAATAATTTAAAAAATCTCAGAACCTAATAACAAGAAAAAAAAAATTTATACTAAATGCTGCCTTGTTTGCTTTAGTAATTTTTTGATGTTTTATGAAAGGTAAATATCAATTTAAACCAAACTTAAGTTAAAGGTATATACGTAGCATACATTTTACTAAATATCTCGTAACATATTATAGATGTTTTTGAAAAATTTCAAAAACAAAAATCATACATTACGGAAAAAAAATTAAATCATTAGAATATTTCATACTCAAAAGTTTTAAAAAATAAACATGGATAACATGGCCTCGTGGTTTTCCGATTGGACTAAAAAAAAAAAGTAAAGGCTCAAAATTCCAACAACATTTGTGAAAACATTATGGAATAAGCTCTTTTACGATCACGGGACGTGAGTAACTTCGACTAAAATCTTGATTTTTCAAATAAATACCATGAAAATGTATGACTTCTTATTTCCTTTCGATCCTGAAAGGGCATTTTGGATCATAGAGCTTATATTCCAAGGTCATGAAAAGATTAATCAGTAAGATCTAGCACTGGTCAATCAATTGGTCTGTCAATGTTTCTAGTATTGAATTACCCAAACATTAAGATGGATTATAAAAAATATTAAAGGAAAAACATAATAAAATCATTACAATAGCAAAAATAAATATTCTGGAAATTACCATTTAAACAAACGACGAATTGTTTGATTACATTATATATATTGAATACAAGAAAATATATTGTTTTGATGATAAGCACTTGTAAAACAAAATAAAATGTAGTGAAGTTATTGTGTATTCACTTCCGTGTAGACAATACAATACACGTGTTTAATGCTACCATTATCACCACAGAATAGATTCATATTTGTTTAATAAATGGAAGCCAAGTTATTTGATTCAAGAAGACAATGCAAGTTGTGGCTTCTTTTGTCTAAAACAAATTTCATTCAATAATAAAAAACTTGCGATTCTCGGCAACTATTGTAATATTTTTATCAGTTTTATATAAATCTTTGAAAACAATACTTGGAAAAATACTGAATATTTCTTTCGTAAATTGTTACATCAATAATGATTATCTTCTTGATACGTAAATAAAATATACACTTTCTTCCGTTTTGAACTTCCATGATATTTTTTATTTTTTTGTTCACAAATAAAGGTTTTTCTCATTCTAAAGATTTTAAAAATATCCCTTAAACAATCAAGTTCGGAGTAAAACTTGCATTTTGTTGAATGTTTATCTTTTTTTTTAATTCAAACTATATTCGTAAACAGTCTATTACCAAAATTTAAGGTTTATAAGCAAAGTTAACCTTTTTGACAATGATATTCGAATTTTACCTTTGCATTTTTTCAGAAAGAGAAATTGTTGTGAACCAATGCTTATTGACAGAATTTTTCATATTTTTGGTAATCAATTTTGGTGTTTTTATCAGTTTGTTTTATGTTATTAATATATAAACAGCAGGGATTAAAACTCTAAATTTTAATATTTAAAATGTTATTAATTGTAATTTATTGTACAAATGTACCAATAAATAATTACAAATATTTAACTTTTTATTGCAAAAATAGTCAAATATTATTAATATATGGTTATCAATAAAATGGGTAACTTATTAAGAAGTGATTTTGAATTCTGAGTACATTCAATAAATAATCTTTAGGCTATAAAGACATGTGATTTGATAATATCTAAACAAGCACCTGCGGCTGTGTAAAATAATTTTAATAGTTACAAAGATTAAATGTAGGAATTATTAGTTGCAATACATTTGTTTAAAATTAAAATAAACAATAATATATTTGAAGCTTAATGATATATTTGAACACAGGATACTAAGTGGTTGATTTAAGAACGATGGTAAATTATTTCTATGGTAAACATGTAATACAACTTTCATGTATATATGTAAAGTTATTTAAGTTTCAATATATCTGTTTTTTTTAATTACTTAAAAATGAAATTGTTAGTTGGATTTGCTTCAAAAATATGTGCTACTTAATAATGCCAATATACTCTTATATTGTAGAAAGTAAACCTTTAATCTTTGCCGATAAATTTGACAACTTCGGCGAACTTAAACAGAAGGCATTTTGCAAATATTCTGGAAATCAAGCATTAGGCAATTTTAGACCTATCTAAAAAAACTCTATTGAGATAACTTTGCTGTTTATAAATGAGACATCCTAAGTGAGATAGGAATAAATATATGAGGCTACTTTAATGATTATAAACTCTGTTAAGAAGTATTCCGTGTATTTTTGCTATTTGACGATTGACGACCGAAAAATAAAATCAATATTATTTAGTTAAAATATCAAAAAAATTAATTAAATCATCAGTTCGATGGGACGAGAAATGGTATTTTAAGATGCAAATTTCAATCAGGTTCACTTACCTGACAGCCGAATCTTCATCTTCATAAGTATCACCGCTAGAACCCGCACCAGTTTGCGAAGACTTCATTGTTGGGACTACATGATGGGCTACTTTGATCTGCTGTCGCCAACTTTCGCCTCGTTCACTACAATACCTGTTAAGATTACAATAATTAACATTCGAAAATCTTAATATACCACCAAAAGAAAATATGTCAGCATACTATTTGTGATATAAAATAATTTTAAAAATATATTAACAAAGTGAATTAGTTTCTATATAATATAGAAATTTGAATAATAGCATAAACTTAAGAAAATATTAACAATAAAAATAACAAAAGGTAATTTTTTTTTCCATCTCATGAAAATTGAATTATAAAGTATCAGATAAAAATATAAAAAATTCAACAAACACCTAGTTTTAATAAAAGAAATTACCAGGTAAGTTGATATAGCTATGAAAATTTAAGAATGTGGAAGTTCTAACATTAAATTACATTTCAGGTTAAATTCAACAAATAGATTTCATGAAATTTAATAAATACTTCTGTAGTTAAGTTTTCAGATCATGTTTAATGTATGGAACATTATAAAAAACAAATCATTTAAACAATATAAATTAATCAAATATTTATGCAATTTTAAGGTTTTTCGCCAACAAAAAAATCTTAAAAACTATTATCGAGATCATAATGATCTTCCAAAATACACTCATGTCCATAAATTAAGATAATGAAGTTCAGGCAAAGAAAGAGACAGAAGCAAAACAAATTTGAATTATTTGTAAAGTCTATTTATTGAACAAAAAGGTAAAGAGCGAAAAAAGATGCTATATGTTTGACATAATTAATAAAAATTGCGATTTTTACTCCTGGAGCAAATTTCAAAAGAAGCTATTTACAAAAAACAGTATAACATGGTTAGTATGATGGTTAATATGGAATATGTCTCCCGGACGATGCAATACAGACCTTACAACACCTAGGCATGCTGAGTATCAAATTATCAATGTGATCTTGGGGAATATTACACCACTCATCAAGCAATGCCCTCCGAAGTTCCGGTTGACAGGTGGGAGGGGGTTGACGGACTGCAATTCGTCGGCCAAGCATATCCCACACATGCTCTATTGGATTCAAGTCCGGTGAGTATGCTGGCCAATTCATACGGGTGATATCCTCCAATTCAAGGCATTCGTCTACAATGTTTGCACGGTGAGGACGGGCGTTGTCATCCATACATAGAAATGCAGCACCCATGGCGCCCCCGAAACAAACGTACATGTTGTTCCAGAATGACATCCCGATAGATGTGGCCTGTCATCGTTACACTCTGAACATGTAGGTCAGTTCTGGAACCAAGAATAATTCCTCCCCAAACGAGCCCTCCTGCACCACCGTAACGGTGTCGTTCAACGGTGTTCTCTTGGTGGTAACGGGTACCTGGCGCTCTCCGTATGAAAGTCCGGCGAGAATCAGACTGCAAACTAAACCTGGACTCGTCGGAAAAAACATCACACAAGACCACTGTTGCGGTGTCCACAATGCATGCTCCCTACTCCAGGTTAATCGCAGGCGTCAGTGAGTTGCGGTAAGTGGAACACATCTGACACGCCTACGAGCATATAGACCAATGTGCCCTAAGCGTCTGTACACGGTTTGCCTTGAAACTGTCGTACCGGTAGCTGAAGAGAGCTGACGAGACAGGTCTGATGCTGTGCTCCGTCTGTTTCTTTTGGCAGTAACTGCTAAATACCGGTCCTCATTCGGCGTTGTAACTCGGGGAGACCTGTGCTGTGACATCTACTCACATTACCATCATCTTGGAATCGTTGCCAAAGCCTGGAGATGACACTCTGGGCGATTCAAGTTCCTCGGATACTTCCAGCTGGGTACGTCCACATTCCAGTCGTCACGAAAAAACGAAAAATTTTTTCTACCACGAAAAAAATCATCAAATGCTTCCTTTGTGCCATAACTATGGGTTATTGCACTGAAAGACTTTTTAAAGCGCTTGTGAACAATTTTACTTCTTTGCCACCATTCCTATATACCCCTCTCTTACACTATCGTCATTGTGACGTACTATCCGCGCCATCTGGTGGTTTACTGTAATTTGCATATTCTTCTTCAAGATGTGTGTGATAATTCTACAGGTGAAATTTTTATTTTAGAGTTCAATTTCTGTATGATTCTGAATTATCCTTAATTTATGGACATGAGTGTACATCTCAAATAATTTGAAGGCTTTTTAAAATGTAACGCTTCATTTGTTACATTTTTAAATACCTATTAACAAATGAATTTAATCAAAATCAGAATATTGCAATAATCAAGGATTCTTGATTATTGCAATAATCAAATTCTTGATTATTGCAATAATCAATGATTCTTGATTAATATGTCATCATTTGTCGAACGGAATTTGAACAAAGGTCTAATAATCAAAGACCATTTAAATTACTTGTATATTGGATTCAGTACATTATAGAGAATACTCACCGAAGCATTCGGTTGAAGGCTTTGGACAACCTAGCTTTCTGATCATCTAGCGGCCTCAGAAAACTGAACTCGCTTCCAGTATCCACTTCCAACAGGGTAGGCTCACCACCACCCAAGCCACCTTTCAGGGCACACGCCAGGATGACATGCCTCTCTTCTGACCACTCCAACCTGAGCAGACCGGTGAAAGGACACCTGGCATTCCTAGGTCTGTCACCACTCACGACTCTCACAGTTAGTGGAAGGTTGGCTACAGACAGTAGCTGAGATAATCTGTAGACGTGGCTGATGCTTCGGGTTCTTCGGCCAGCAACCGAAAAGAACTTGCCAGGAGTCGGGAATGGCAGGTACAGTAAGTCACCCTGTCGATCTACCACTTTAGCATAGCGCAAAGGTTTGGAATGTTTTGAAGAATAAGTGGTGTCTTCATAGGCACCTAGGAACTGTAACACTTCGCCAGCTTTTATCTGAAAGAGTAAAAAATTCAAGGTAAATTTGGAGTTAAGTAATAAATTACTCAATAATTTTGTAAAAAGAGAATTCTAAAAGGACCATAAAATATTTACTATTAAAAACAAATGCAAGGAACACATCAGATTTCACTATATAGAATGAGAATAAAACTGTATTTAGTTTCATTCGACACTAAAGATATTTCAAGATTTCATAAAAATACATACTATACTGAAGTGCCAAAAGTATGGGACCTCCTTTTGACCGGCGAAGTGCAGCAACTCAACGTGGTATGGACTCAATAAGTCCTAGGAAGTCCCCTGAAGAAATATTCAGTTATGTTGTCAATCGCAGAAGTGGTGGTTCGATGCAGGATTTTGAGCACAAACTACATTTCTTACAAGTACCACATATGTTCCATGGAATTCATGTCTAGCGATCTAGGCAGCCAAAGCCTTCGCTGAATTGTCTAGAAAGAAAGTTCCTCAAACTAATAGCAAACAATTTTGGCCCTGTGATATGGCGCATTGTCATCCTGGAATATTCCTTTGTTATGTGGGTGCATAGTTCATGAATTACTGCAAATGATAAGCAGCTGAGAACCCAGCCCATGCCATGTGAAAACAGACCACACCAATATGGAGTCGTCACTAGCTTGCATAATGTCTCGTTGATAACTTCGGTCCATGGTCTCGTGCGATCTTCGCTACATTTGAACATTAACATCAGCTCTTAACAAATGGAATAGTGATTCATCTAACCAAGCAACATTTATGCAGCCATTTAGGGTTCCAACCGATAACTTGAACAACAGTTTGGTGCTGTTAGTAGAGGCACTCGTGTCGGTCTACTGTAGTAGTTCATCAGCACCAAATTTCGCTGCACTGTCCTTAAGGACATGTCTGTTCTACATTGATTGATTGTTGTACCAAATTGATTGTTGCTGTTGTTGTTTGTGTTTCCATACAACACTGACTACTCTACGCACACGTCGCGGGTCTCTATTTAAATAAACGTGGTAAGTCATTGAGTTGTCCATGATGGGAGACAATACCCGAAATAAAGTTCTCGGATTAAAGATTGTTGAATTTCTCAACAATAGAATGCTCCATGTGTCTAACATTCTGGGTTCGAAGTCTAATTTCCGTCGTGCAGCCGCAATCAAGATAGAAATTTTTTCACATGAATGAGTTGAGTACAAAATGAAAACCCTGACTGCTCATTTATACATATTTTTATGAGATGATATTGCTATCAGTATATTTGCATATTGTATCCAATGACTTTTGGTAATTCAGTGTATATCAATGTACAGATATAATAGATACTAATATAATAAATTCATTAACAAAATGTATAGGAATACAATGTTAAAGTTGATGTAACAAAAAATTTATATTTTAAAACTTACTATTTCACCCCGAAGATATTTCGTAATGCTCAGAAGGACGAATTTTGCTTATTCGTATATTTAAGTTATTTTAATTCGATTTCTTTAGTTTTTAATAGACACGAGTTTATGTAATCGGTTGCGAATTAATCTTAATAAATTGTGCATTTCTCCTCTCCATATAGAAGTTATTGTAGGAATTATGAATTTATACCAATGCAATTTCTAGCAACAGCTAAACAAGGCAAAAAGATTCTTTATCTCTATAAAAGCTCGAAAATTAAAAAATTACAAACACGTGAATTTTTATAGATTATTATCACGAATAAAACAAACGTTTATTCCCAATTCGTTTACAATTATTTCATTTCATCCTATGACTTCCAAGAAGTTTTAAACAAATTACTTTCTGAAGAACAAATAAAAATAAAAGTACATCCAATTTATGACCTAAAGTACAACAAAAAGTTAGCAGATAAATTATACCATTGTAATTATCTTATTATAGTATATAAACATTAATTTTGTCTGGTCTTTGTTGCATTCTAATTAAAATAGAAAATACTACAATATCAGAAATTTTACAACTTCTTTGTGGTTACCAATTCTATGGACGTTCCAGTAATTGAATAACGTCTTACGAGAAAAGTAAACCGCAACTATTGCCTAATAAAAAGTGGTAAAATCTGTAAAAATAAAAATAAAAAATCATGGCGCATTTCACATGCTATTATCTTCTTCCTAATAATTTAAAGAGTCATGCCGGCTTCAGTTTTTTTTTTCAACCAAAAGTGTAAATCTTTGGAAAATTTTATTTTTTTCTTTAAAAATTGACTTTTCACTTACTAATTTTAACCCCAAATTCTCACCCAATGGCGTTTCTCACGTGACTGACTGGTTTACCTTGGCATTGCAGACAAATCCAACAACTTGACAGGAAGTCTAGGTGCCATGGCTGTAACCTTAACAAGGTTTTCATAATCCAACGAGCTCAAATTTCTAGATCCCGATAGAAAGAGAGCAATTTTTACGACTTTTATACTGCATCTTGATTGCAACATTATAAGGTCAAGCGGAAAGAAATTTTTTTTTTTTTTTTTACAAGAATTTAATCTTTTGATTGCACCTAGAAGACGACTTACTTAATGGCCAGCTATAAATTATTAGACAACTAAAATGCGTTTGGATTTTATTATTTTTACGCAATTCCAAATATACACCATTAAAAATATTTGTAGGTTTGGACGAAATTTTTAAAAATTTTATTCGAGCAAGGTTTTTTTTTTTTTTTTTTTTTTTTGTATTCGTGGGTTATTTGTATTAAACATTTTCTAATAATTTATTTTCTACCATTTTATTTTCCCAATACCTTTCTCTACATTTATATTATAACAGTTGTAAAAGCTAAAATACGTAATACTAGTAATAATATAAATTTTCAATGAATTAAATGGTGAAATTAAATATTACGAAACGAAAGAACTGATTAAATCTAAGTTAAAAAAATTTTTTTTTGAAATTGTTTATCAAAATGATTAAAATAAATTAGGATTATCGTAAAAAACTTATTTCACATTTATTTTAATTCATATAAAAAAAGCATTTCAATTTGTAAAATATTTTCCTGATGTAATTTAAGAAGGTAATGAGAGGTCAATCCTTAAAATAAAGCTTCAACTCGTTTTTCAATATATTTGATATTCACAAATTATATACATCATGTAAACGAATGTATATTTATTTCGATGTATGCAAATCAGATACATATACAGTTATTCTCAGGTGTTGTATCAAAAGATTAAAAAAAATTAAACGATAAATATTTTTGAAAATTTCCTCATGATTAAATTGTCTGTTACATAATTTGTAATTTTCGAAAATAAAAATCCTCGTTAGATTTACTTAATAATTTGCACGGAAATGCACTTAAATCAATACAGCTGGGATTTAACGATATAAAGCGATGAAAACACGTGAAAACAATTTTAATGAAAGCAATTTATTAGTAGTTATTGCTGGGTTCTTAGTAATTCTAAATTTCTGCTAAGAAATTTATTGCTTTTTGTCGACAAATATACTATGACTATTAAATAATTTAAACAATAGGAACAAAATCCACAAACAATTCAATTGCAAATCAAATAGAAATCCCTTGACTAATAAGGAATTTTAAAACTAAGTTTCGCAATTGTCCTATACAACAATCTAGCCAAAGATTAAAGTAATCATTAAATCAATGTAAGACACCAATATTCAGGATGATTTAAAATGATTGGCCTGATGAGAAATTACATCTAATGTACTATCAACAATGGTAAGAAGAAACAATTTGAACATAAAATCACTTTTGATGATATAGACAACTTAAAAACTGTTCTCCATTCTCCTCTCCTCCAGACAAAGTAAATGCCATTGAAATCTATATACAAGTCTTCAGTTCGTTCACTTTATAAGAAAAGAAGATGTAGTTAATTTTGACATCTCTTAGAAAATAGATTAATGTCAATGTCATGGTGAATTGACTACCACTTGGTTGTAATCTGTGAGTCCAAGTAGTGTCAAGAGTAACTATCAGAATGACAAACAGAATATTGATCTTCCTTCTATACTGGTATGTTCATAAATTGTCTCCGTATCTTTGTTTGCAACAAGATCGTCATTTATAACCGTGGCAATCATTTTGAATCTCTTGGTGCATCCTTTATCAATATTTTTTCTTTTATAATAATATATGAAATTATAATCCATGTAAATAAAAAAGGATACATGCATATGCTACAACATAATTTAGAAACTACAACATTTAAAAGCTCATTTTTTCATCCGAATTTATTATTTTGTTCCAAAAAATTACGAAAACGTTTTTATAAATTTATTATTTAAATAAAAAAAAACTTTTCTATTGTCATCATATTTTCCACCATCAAATGGCGGCAGCCTTAAAAACCTGCTGGCGCCATTAGTTAATTTATCGTTAGAAAAAAAAAATGGTAGAAAATCTTCAGCATTAGTTTTCAATTTATTTTCCAAACTAACACTATTATATTCTTAAAAATAAATGCCAAGAACTTAAAAACGGAAAAAAAAAAAAAATAATATTGTGAATCACTAAATAACCGAGTTCTTTATTTACTCAATTTATATTATTTAAAGCCAATTATTTCAAATATCAAACCTTTAATTTTGTACATATATATTTTAATAAAATTTACCAAAACTAAAAATGTTTCGCCGTCACAGGCAATGCTGGGTTATATCTGCTAGTATATGATAAATATAAATAAAATACATGATTGATAACTTTCAGGACCTTATTTGGCTCTCCATAAAATACAAAAATATGTTTAGCCCTTGTTCTTACATCCATGATGCAAATGTAATTATTTTTCATTATAAAGATAAAATCATTCGATATACAGAACACTATTTAGAATGCAGACAAGAAAGGAAACCCCTCTCGAGGGCCTCATGAGTATAAAATGGCGGATGAGAAACAAAATTAGTTGAATTATAATATGAAAATTGAATAAGGTGTGTTCCATGTAAAGGCGGGACGCAGTAAATGAGTAAGCAATCCCTTGTCCTGTTGCACTTCTCATTATTCCATTTCTTTATCTCCATTCGATCTTGCATAAACTATAAGTGTAATAAAGACGGGCTTCTTCTGTCAGCAGCAAGTATGTGATTTGGATTTTAATAAGTTGATTGGCATAAAAGACACGCGTCTGAAAATCTACTATTCAAATTACTGTATTATTTACTAACTCCATGATATTCAAAGCATATTCTCAACCTTCATATATTCATATCATGGAAGAATATTGGATAAACTTCGTATTGAAATAACGCGATAAATTTAAAAGATTGCAGTTAATTTCATTCGCACAAAAATAAATTCTAGTTATGATGGTGCTAGATCATTTATTAGATAATTAGATTTATTAGATAATGTATATTTTTAGTAATATCAATGCACAATAATTTACTGGAAATACTTTTAAGTTGAAGTAAACACTAAAAATTTTTAAAAAAGAACCTGTTTTAGAAGTTGGAACCACATAATAATTTATTAGAATTTAATTCAGCCATTCAGTCAATAGTACAGATAATCCAATTAAAAACAGAATTTTAATAACGAAAAAAAGCTTTTTTCCATTGGCAAGTTTACAGGATAACGAAGATAATACAAAAAAAGATAGAAACAAATGACATCAGTTAATCCATCCACTTAAGTTTGGCAATCCAATAACGCTTCCATAAAGAAACAGGAGGCAGTGCAGAACAGGAAGCAAAGTGAAACATATCCATTTCTTCCTGGTCATCACACATTAGACAGAAAGGTCCAAGAGTCGGTTTAATTCTGTGAAGGTGCTTGCGGAGACAATCGTGACCACAGAAAAGCCGCAGCAATGCCACAGATTTTTTTCTAGGCCATTCAGGAATATCATGAATGGGATCATACCAGAGCTTGCGACAGCTTCTAGCGGCAGCATCCTCAAAAAAGGAGCACCCAAGAATTTTTTAATTATCGTCTTAACGAGAGTGATAGGCCAACTCCTAGTTAATTAGCTGTAAAACAGAGGCCCTCTTTTTTTTGTTAGGAAGTTAGCAGCCTCGTTTTCCCTATTTCGAAGTCGGCCGGAATCCACTGCGACTGCTTTATTTTGATCAGACAATCGTGCAAGAAGGTCAACACATTCATCAATATCTTTAGATAGAGAGGAAGATGGGTACTCTGAAGAGCTGCTGTCAAATATGATAGAAGCACCACTCTTTAGAGAAACACTCTGATAATCTATGTAATTGAATAAGAGCCAAAGTGTAGAGTAAATCTGCACTCCGTGGTGCACTCCCGGCAACGTCTAGTATGGCAAAATTATCTATAAACACGACCTTTAATCTGGCTCTCATAGATAGTTCTTAGAGCAATTTTGTTGTGGAACGCAGGTGGGCTTGTCCCAAAAAACAAGGGGTTATTAAATAATATTAAGAATTTCGATACTGATATATTTACTATTATAGAGGCAAATTTGTCTCATGATGATATTAAATTCTACCTTTTAAGAGATTTATTACGAAAAAAAATGCACTAAGCATTTTTATATATAAAATTGCTTTCCATTTTGAGTCTACCAGCAAAAAGCATTTATTATTTCAAATTTAAATACTTTCTCATGAATTAAAAATATATGAATGTTGGGAATTTTTTTCCCCCAATTCCTACTTGATGGATGATCCACAACTTAAATAGTTTTATGATGGCAAATACAAGCTCAGTTCCAGAGAATCGTTTTAGAAAAATGCTCGCATTTGCACTTGGATAAACCCATAAAAAACGTCAGCCAAGCAGACGCACTGTCGATGTCAAACTATCACGATCTCCATATAATTTACTGGTTTTTTTTTCACACTATTGGCGATAACTCACTAGAAGATTTCAGCCCACGTCTAATCGCCACTATTAATACACGACTAACTCAAGATTTAACTCACTTTGACTTTGACGTATCTGGTGTTGCCTTTGCTGTCAGCGGCCTCTTTGTAGCCCTGGGTCGGTTCCCTAGACAGGAAGTACGGCACTTGAGCAGAAGCTACTTCGCATACGCTGCTGAAGTAGCCGGCGGTGTGTCCTTCCTCGGTTATCACAGCTAGCCAGCCTGAAAAGACGAATAAAATTACCATCAACAACACATTCAGACAATTACACAGGTGCAAAAAAATATTTATCTTTAAGAATTAAATAAAACTTTTCTATAATTCATTTAATACTTTTGAATTCAGATTTTGCCGTTCTTCATCTCAGTACATGCATTGTTATTTATAAAATTGCTTCAGGCACATTGAAACAATTAAACTTTTATGGAAAGTTTGACGAAAACCTCAAAAGTTAATGTTTTTAAAAATCAATTTAAAGTAGAGCGGAAATGAAATACTATTTTTCTTAATTCAAGTTTTTTTTTTTTTTTTTTTTTTTTAATTTCAACAAGTTTTTTTATTAATGTACAAAATATGCAATACGATTTTTTTTTTTTTTCAGAACAAAACCATAAGAGCATTTTAATGAGCTGGAAATACATAATAAGCAAGGCATAAAAGCATCATAATAAGTTGGAATGAACTAAAATTTTGTAAAGTGGCTTGAATTTTTTTGAATGAAAATTCATAAACATCTTCTTCGTCAGCACTACAGCCTGTTGCAGGCCTAAGTAGTCTCCATGAGCTTCCACAATCTAATTCTGTCCGGGGCAATAGATCGCCATCTGTTGACTCCCAAACCTTTTTAGATCCCTTTCGATTGAATCAACCCATCTGGTGGGAGGCCTTTCTCTTTTCGAGTGCCCTCAATTGTTGAAAAGTAACTTTTTTTTTAGTTGCATTTGTGTCGTTGTATCTGAAAATGTGTCCCAGCCATCCAGTATGGCTTGCTTTTACAACGTTTATAACATCGGTTCTTTGAATTTGTTGTAAGTGTATATTTATGTGAAACTTTAGTTTGACAAGCAATTTGAATGTTTTTAACATGTTTTGCATTTAAAATAATATTTTTACAATAGTATATCATTTAGAATAATGTTAAGAATATATTTTATAGCACATTTTCATCTAGAAAATATATATATCCACAGAAAATCTTACCAATGAAGTTGGGATACGATTAATGATAAAAGAAACAAATTTAAATGCAAGATATTTAAAGAACTTAGCAGATAAAAGAAAATTTAAATTAACATAGATACAATTTTCAGCTCCAAAAAGATCTTTAATAAATTTTTAAAAAATCCTTGTAAATAACAATTTACATAAAAACATTAATGAGAAGTGCTACTAAATTAAATTGTCCATAATTCATTGTAATCTTGTACATCCTATTAATTTATCTTTAAGAAGATTCAAAATATGTTTGAAATTTAAAATAAAAGGTATCATCATTTTGAAAATTAGCGCCTTTATGTCCATTCCTCATTTCCCCCCATCTTAACTAGGAACATAATTTAAGTGAAAATTGTTTCCAACCTCTATCACTTATTATGAAATTATTAACTAATTTCCAATGCAATGCTACAGGAAGAAAAAAAAAAGTTGGATCTAACAAACTTTCACCATATATGAAAGCTAATTTCTATTCTTGATCCGAGGTAGGAATTAGTTAAATAAATTGTCCGTGATTCATTGTAATCCTGTACATCTTATTAATTTATCTTTGAGAAGATTCAAAATTTATTTTTGAAATTTAAAATAAAAGGTATCATTTTGAAAATTAGCATCTTTATATCCATTCCTCATATTTTTCCCCTATCTTAACAAGGAACATAATTTAAAGCGAAAATTATTTCCAACCTCTACCATTTATAGTGAAATTATTAACTAATTTCCAATGTAATGCTTCAGGAAAAAAAAAAAAAAAAAAAAAAAGTCGGATCTCACAAACTTTCACCATATACGAAGCTAATTTCTATTCTTGACCCGAGGTAGTAATTATTAATTAATTAAATAAATTGTACATGATTCATTGTAATCATGTACATCGTATTCATCGTATTACTTTCGAGAAGATTCAAAATTTGTTTGAAATTTATAATGAAATGGTATCGTCATTTTGAAAATTAGCACCTTTATGTCCATTCCTTATATATTTTTTTTTTCCTATCTTAACAAGGAACAACACTTAACCGAAAATTGATTCCAACCTCTACCATTTATTATAGAATTAACTAATTTCCAATCCAGGAAGAAATAAAAAAGAAAAGTTGGATCTCACAAACTTTCACCATATACGAAAGCTAATTTCTATTCTCGACCCGAGGTAGTAATAGTTAAATAAATTGTCCTATAAATACATCCTATTAATTTATCTATTAGAAGATTCACAATCTCTGTTTGAAATTTTAAATAAGAGGCATCATCATTTTAAAAAATTAGCACCTTTATGTCCATTCCTTATATTTTTTTCCTGTCTTAACAAGGAACAAAATTTAAACGAAAATTGTTTCCAACCTCTACCATTTATTATGAAATTATTAACTAATTTCCAATTCAATGCTACAGAAAAAAAAAAAAAAAAAAAAAAAAAAAAAAGTTGGATCTCACAAACTTTCACCATATACGAAAGCTAATTTCTATTCTTGACCCGAGGTAGTAATTACAAGAAAACCGCGGAACTGACTTACAATATGACCTTCAATAGAAGTGGCGGAACAACAATTGGGCTTTTTTTCCATTTCGCCAGAGAATCTTTCTGCAAGAAAGTGATTCGCCGAGTCTTTCTGATTAATACCGGTCCTACACAGATTCTATTTATTGCTTTTCGGTGATGAATGGAAGCAAGAAGATGACATAAAAAAAAAAAAAAAAAAAAAAGGCATTTAGAAAAAAAAAAAAAAAATGACCTGAACTTCTTTGGGGGTGGACGAACTTTATCGCTCAACAGGTATGCGACCTCGTGGATAAACAAATGGTTCAGTTACGTCATATCTGAAGTAACTGCTCTGGCAATGCTCAATATACGTTTAAAAATACGAAAAAAAGTGGCATGGGGGAAACTAAAGGGGCTTTTAGAACAATGGGAGATCAAACAGGCTTTGCTCCAATGAAGAGTTTTTTTCAGTATGGTAGAATATTTTGGTTTCGGTTTCTATAAATAGCGATGTGTAAAATTAATATATTTTGAAGTTAAGTTTGCTGTTATATATATATATATAAAAAAAAGTAATACATAAAAAAATTTTAAGTCGATTTCTACTTTTTTTCCATTATATTGCAGAAAGCCCTTAAAAAATGAATGAAAATTATTTATAAAGTTTATCTGGCGCCATCTATTGGTAGATACATGCAGCTAAAATCTAAAGAAAACTTAAATTAATTAAATTTAATTACTGAATTAATATTTGAAAAAACTGTATTAACATTCAGTGTCATCCACTACAAGCTCAAAAAAAAAAAAATGTATTTGAACTTGAATGGATGAGTAAAAGTATTTTATAAACGATTGAAAATGTGACAAGATTATATATATATATATATATATATGCTAGAATGTTTGGTTTCAGTTTCAATAAATAGCGATGTGTAAAAGTTTCTATACGAAAAAAATTCAGTTTCTATAAGCCTTGATGTGAATTCAGTTTCTATAAATAGGGTGTAGAATTAGTTTCTATAAATAGGATGTGTAGAATTCAGTTTTATAAATAATGGGTAGAATTCAGTTTCTATAAATAGCGATGTGTAGAATTCAGTTTCTATAAATAGCGATGTGTAGAATTCAGTTTCTATAAATAGCGATGTGTAGAATTCAGTTTCTATAAATAGCGATGTTAGAATTCAGTTTCTATAAATAGCGATGTGTAGAATTCAGTTTCTATAAATAGCGATGTGTAGAATTCAGTTTCTATAAATAGCGATGTGTAGAATTCAGTTTCTATAAATAGCGATGTGTAGAATTCAGTTTCTATAAATAGCGATGTGTAGAATTCAGTTTCTATAAATAGATGTGTAGAATTCAGTTTCTATAAATAGCGATGTGTAGAATTCAGTTTCTATAAATAGCGATGTGCAGAATTCAGTTTCTATAAATAGCGATGAGCAGAATTCAGTTTCTATAAATAGCGATGAGCAGAATTCAGTTTCTATAAATAGCGATGTGCAGAATTCAGTTTCTATAATAGCGATGTGCAGAATTCAGTTTCTATAATAGCGATGTGCAGAATTATTAAGTCTGCCAGAAATAAAGGTTTCATTAAATTTATTTCAATATTATTAAATTGGTGGTTGGAAAATTCGTAACGGAAAATTAGAAAATCAAATGATAAATTTCATGGAGTCTTCCTTCAAATTATTTGAATAGCTGTTTAAGTTTTTATTATAAAAGTATCTGTGATAAAATTCCTTGTACAAAATATAAACTAATTGAAGATTGAATGAACTTTTCTGTATGTAATAAAGCGATTGTTTTATTTAAATAATTTTAAAGGAATTGAAAAGAAAAAAAAAACTGCAATAAAATGAAGAAATTGATTGAAAAATTTTTTGATAAAAAAAAACTCGACAAATACGTTAATTTAAGATATTTTTAATTCATTAAAGAAAAATATATTAAAAATATTTTCCGATTAATTCGTAAATTTATAACAAAATATATAAAAAATAACTTTCAAATGTAATTCTAAGAGAAAGAAGTTCAAATATGACTCGATTAACTTTAATTTAAAATTAATTGGCTTAACAAAATGATAAAAATATTTAGAATTTTAATTCGATGATCATATCTGCAATTATTTTAAATACAAGAACTTGAATGTGAATTTTAAAAGGAATTTAAATGAAAATAAAACTATGACTAACATTTATTCCAAATTTGTTAATTATATATAATATTTCTTCCCTAATAAACTACTAATTTTTATTTAATAAAAGTTACATTTAAATATACACTTTAAATAAATTTGTACTTTTTAAGCGCATGTTTTTCTATTAATGAGTAATTAAAAGCATTACATATTTTTAGAAATTTGTTGTAAAAAGAAGAGTATTTATAACTATACAATTATGGTTAACGGCATTTGTTAATTTTGAATATAATAAAAAATAAATTTTCATGTACATTAGTTAAGAAGAAATAAAGAATCGGCGAAAGATACTGTTTGCAATGAAATACAGGTGAAATATTGAATAATAAAATTTTAACACTTATGCATTTAAATGAAAAGAATGTAATTAATAAATTTTTATACGTTATATTAATAAATCGTTATTAAATTTGATTGATTACAAATTACTTTACTTATCTTCATTAAAAGAGTAATTTAATTTTGATATTAAAAGAAAACATAACTGTATTGCCATTTTAGTTTCTCCTCGTTGTTTAAACTATAAGAACAGTATTTGTAGGGTATTTATACTTGAAGAATTTTTGAAAGCCACTCCCTCCACATTCCCCAACTATTACCTTAGAAAACTTCAGCGCATCAAAACAACATTATCCATAAATTTAAAGGCCAACGTGCATGGGTGAGACTTTTTTTTTACGTAATACTGTAAATCAATTACAACTTTACGACAAAAGAGAAATTGTAAATTAATCATTTGAAAATTTTAATGCGAATACTTTGAATTGTTGAGAAAATAAGAATTTCGAAAATACTTTGACAAATGCATTCGGCATATTCTCTTCCACAACACTTCAAGTTGATTATATGACTTTTATACCAGTTAAATTCCACAAATTTAATTATCCCGTTTGTAAGTTGCATTTTCAAAAAGATTTTCAATTTCATACACCACAAATATTATATATATATTATACTGAATGTGTTTTGACCTTGAAACAATAATGCTAATTAACAAACGAATTTTGAGTAATCACTGCACTTTTATTTCATGCGTTTGCGACACACGAGCATTTTCGCGGTGCGACATCAATGTTTTTTCATTCGTATCGTAATATTAAAAACTGGTGTGTGAAGCAATGGAAGAAGAAAATCTCGAACTTTTCTTATAGAAAATCTAAATTATGTTTCCTGAATTGTAACGCTTCAAATTAATATATATTAGAACACACATTTGTTCCACAAAGAATATGTACAAAAAAAAATTTATTAATGAAGAATTTAAACTCAATTATCTTTTAATTATGAATATTTAGTAATTGAACTGTTTTCCCTCCAGTCTTATGGAATGAAATTTAATTAATGTAATACACTTTTCTCAACATAGATACTAAATAAAGAGATAAAAACTGAAATAAACCTAGATAAAAAGTGGAATGTCCTTATCTGAGAATTTTATAACCGACCCCCAAGTATAATATACTCGTTTTTACTGAACAAAAAGAAATAGGTGGAGCAAGAATATCAAGAAGTAAAAATAGAATAGCTTACCAATATGCAAATGCAAATTCCTATAAAATAAGAAAAATTTGGGGTAATACTGAAGTAAATAAATGTATTGTGTGAAGACTATATTTTATACCTGGAAGATAGTTAAGAAACCATCCCAACTGTAAGAAACTTTTGATAGATGTTGATGGAGTTTTCCATATGAAACCCTTAAAATTATACCACACTAATCAAACATTAATAAAGTTCTTATCAAGTAAAGCTTAAAAAATTAAAAAAATAAAATTAATGACAGAATTTATTTTCCATTTTCTATTTCTGAAATAATGAAGAAATTATGTGGTTAGTTATTATTCATTGTTTTAAAGAAAACTCTTTCAAATAGTTAGATAATCATTAGAATTAAAAACACCAAATTACAAATAGAATTCTATAAAATTCTATTTGTAATTTTAAAAAATTATATCATTCATTAAAAAATGTCATGGAATGCAAAATTAAAAACAAATGTACAAAAATTTTTTTTTTTTTTCAATTAAAAAAAAAAAAAGAATAGTTTATTCTAATAAAAAATCTATTTTAAAAATAGTTTATTTAAATACAAATGACCATTGTATCATTTCACATTTATAGTTTAAAAATGAAGTAAAAATTAAAAAAAAAAAAAATAATAATTTTCAATCAATTCATTCAATTTTCCCCCAAGTAAAAATTATTTCAACACTCAATATCCACCTGGAATTTCTTGCTGATACTACCAAAGCTCAATTTATAGAAATCCCCTAAAAGTCACGTGAACGAAGGTCACGATGTGGGGGTGGAAGGAAGAACATACACATCCCATACAAACATATCCTGTTACAAAGGAACCATACTCTGTCCATACGAATGCGCTATTTATAAACATTTAACAAGGTGTAACTTCGGTTTAGTTATGATGGATGTTTCCTATTAAGCGGACAAAACAAGGCGCGCGGGTGGTATATTGTGCGATCGAAACGAGCGTAAAGAGATCTGCAAAGAAGATAGATGTCAGACAATCGACCTTCAGAAAGTTATCCAACTCGAGCAATGTCACAGCATTTCTTGCATCCAGATTGGATTCTTTTTGTAAAACTGACGGGATCTGAACCACACCCCCGCGAAGTTTAAATGGAGGAGTCAAAATGCAAATGCCATGATTTCCATGTCTCAAACTGAAAATTTTATTATTTTCCAGAAATATTCAAATATTGTATTCAAACTGAATTTCAGAAAGTAATAGAATGACACATAAAAATGTTTCTGTACTTCAGTACAAATATTTCAGCACATAAACAGTATTCAAAAATAAGTCGTTAATGTACACTTTAATATTTATTTCAATCATAAAATCTAAAGAGCAACGAAAATATTTCAAAATAATTATATGCATCATTTAAATTAGTAACATTAAGCTAACAAATAATCAATATTTGGTAAAATTGTAAGGGAATAATTTTGTACTTTCATAATAATAACTAATAACAATTTACTACTAAATAACTAATAATAATTTATTAGCTAATTAATAAGAAAATTATTATTAATAATAATTTTGTATTTTAATAATTCAAAAGTGAATTTTGCACAAGTGATTATTTTATTATTCTAGAAGGCTGCATGAATATTTTATAAAATACTACATCTCACATAAACAATAAATTTAATTTTTAAATATTAAAGAAAATATTCCCACATTAATTAAACAAAATTTAAAATGTTTATAAATAATTAAAATTAAACTGATTTAAAGTGAGAAGTAAACAATGAAAAAAAAAAATTTCTAATTTGAAGAAAATACATTTAACACATCTAAAAAAATCCCCGCAAGAATTATTTTTCGATTTCAAATCAAGAAATTTTTTTTTTTTTAAATTCAAGTTTTAGTTGGAATTTGAATACATACTGAAAAATAAACCATGGTAATTGTTCATAGAGTAGTGGAATAGTTAAAATCAGTGCAATCCAAAACAGATATTACATCATGACAAATGTTATATAATACATTTTTGAATTGAAATTTATATATAATACATTATAAGAAAATTAGTAATTGCTGATTTTAAAATTATATTTTTATATCAAAATTCCTGAATGAATTTGCAGACGGAATAAAGCGATAAATTAAATTTTGCATGATTCAATACAAAAATTATATAGTTCAAATCTATGGAAACTTACTTACACGAATCTAGTAAGTTGTTTCCAAAAAATGAAACTATCCAGTAATAATTCATTAATATCTTTATAGTTATTAATAATTCCAAAGTTGCGGTTCACAAACCAATTCCATTATTCATTAGTGATAATTATTAACGAAACAAGAGCAAAAGGCAATGGATATCTAGTTCACAAGTGGGCCTTGAATTCAAGTATCATTCAATAGAAAATTAATACAAAGTTTAACTATATATGAAATATGATGTTCAGAGAAGTTTATTACAAGATATTAAAAAAAGATGAACTTATCTATGAAAACCAGCTTTTTGAATTCATTAATATCTTGTTAATAACACCAAAGTCACAATTCAGAAAAGAATCTCATTAACAAACCATTGTTCTTCAATTAAACTACTAAATCTGCATTAAATAAAATAATCTGTAGAAGCATTTATCAATAGGCAATTTAAGTCACTAAAAGTTTCAATCAGAAATAAAGAAAAAAAGATAGTGGAATTCAAACAAACCCAAAACCTTGATTTCAATTATGCATCACTAGAAGGCAAACATGTATAATTAAACTCTGTAGAACAATTGCATCATTTATAATATTCAAACAAATCTATTAAAATTTTATCTAACAAAGTGAACTAAAAAACCCCAGCTTTTTGAATTTGTTAATGTCCTCAAAGTTGTTAATTACCCAAACATCACGAAATAATTCCGCCTCCATTTTACGAGCCATTGTTCTTCAATTAAACATTTAGAATCCCACAGATAAAACAAACTTTTGAAGGAGTATTAATCAAGAGTTAATTTCATTCCATCAAGTGAGAATCACAAACCGAACTAGGGCGAAAAGATGTAATAATAGAAGCCAAATAAACACAAAACCCACGTTAAGTCAACGTCCCCTCACTGCATCAAGAATAGGCTGGTGGGTTTTGAAAACCCAAATGCAAAAAGGCCTCGTACGATAAGAAGAACCCCCATAAATTGCAACGTCTGAGAAAAATGTACTGTTCATTAGGCCAATTACGCTATACCATTGGGCCCATTGCAGTGATTAACCTTCAGATAATACTACCTTACAGGAACCGATTACAGTAGCTGGAAAGAAAGGGTATGGTTGTGATTAACGAGAGGTTCGATCAATTACCTCTTTGGAAGAGTTCTCTCACTCTCTCGTTCGATGAAGAGGAATATCGAGTTTGTTGAAACAAAACCAAAGTTTCTAAACGAGTTCTGAAAACGATCTACGACAGAGTATTTAAAACGAACAATAAAATTTTTGGGGTTGTAAGTCAGTTTGTTAGACTGAAACGGCCAGAAAATGTTTTATGTAATAAGCCGTGTTATATTAACAATAAAAACTATAAATGCTTCATTGCTAAATACTATAGAAGAAAATATCAAATTTTAAAATGAAATGATCAAGATTATATATAGCGTATTCTTGAACAAAATAAAAATATATTACAAAACATTTTACTAAACGTTTCGAGAAAATTTATGAATTTTCTAGATATGTATTAAATATTTATAATCGCTTAAAATTTTACCAACTTAATTTAAGAATAAAATGAATTCTAAAATTCATTTTTTATTGATTATTCAACACGATTTAACATAATATATTTAATATTTATGAGGATTTTGAAGAAAAATCTATAATAATTTTCCTTCAAAATCCTCATAAATATTAAATAGATATTGTTAAATCGTGTTGAATAATCAAAAAAAAAAAAAAAAGTGAATTTTAAACAGAAAGGCAATAGAAATATTTTTAGTTGCTTATAACGAATACAATTTTATTATAAAAAAAAAAAAAGTTTATTAATGCGAGAGATAACGCACGGCAATTTTATTTTTCCATTTATCCATTATATGTCTTCACATCTGTTAGCAAATCTTTCTTGTGTAGGCAAGGAATAATTATTCTGTTTTACAGACAAAGTTTTGGGAATAATCAGTATATATTCTCATTGAAATAAATATCAATGGCTTTAAAATAAAACACGAAAAAAGGTACTCTGGTTTCTTTTGAAATTTAAGTTGTTTTTTTTTATTGAAATATACATATTTATATAATTCTAGTTCGTAACCTAAGTGATAATTTCAAAATAGACAGTTCATTTCAACTGGAATTTAACTGAATCATGCTAAAGTAAGAAAATTATTAATTACATTATTTAACACTTCGTAAACTTTAAATTTTTGATTAAGGATAGATTTTTAAACTGTATTTTTAATAGATTTTAAATCAAAAGCACTTAATGTTTCAAATTGAAAATTAAAAATAAATTTCCATGATATTTTAGATTTTGTAACAATACCTTCTTATAATCAGGAATTATACATATTAATTTATATATATAAAAAAAAAAGTAATATTGGATATCTATTAGGTTTTAATATATTAACAAATACCACAAATCAAATGAAAAAAAGGAAATCGTACGATCTCAAAAGGAATTCTTCTTAAACCATGGATTTCCTGAAAAAATAGTATTTAGCATTTCCGAGAAGTCAATTTTTAAGAAAAAATAACATCTAGACAAAATAAAATTCCATGATTTTCACGCATGCTAACCCTACATTAAATGCAATACAACACAAAACAGCTTACTTAATCGTAAGCAATTTATTACAGATAACATCAAAACGTGAGAAGATTTCGAGGCATTTTCTAAAATTAGAATGCACTGGAAAAAAAAAATCCCAGGGAAAATGTGACACAACGCCTCTCAAATCTCGCTTTCACGACTTCACTTTCCAATCTTGACCCTTTCTTTTTCTTCTTTACTTTTCGAACGAACAGCCCACTTGGGCAGAAATGCATCCCTTCACCTTGGCTGTGGCCCGTGGCGTTAAAGAACCTAAACAAAAGCGGTTGCTGTCGTTAGTCTGGGAAGATTCCCACCACATCTGCTGTTTCTTCATTCGTTGACCTTAAACCCTTCAGTATTGATGTCGCGTGATATTGTCCAAAAGGATTCATTAGTTGTAGCAGACAGGATTAGGGTTAAGGCAGTTAAAAAAAAATAGAAGAAAGTTTTAAAGAAAATTTTGAATGAATGAACGGGTAAAATTTACTGTCGAGTTTTAGGTTTTTTGATTTTTATTAGATAGTGAAAATAAATAAGTGGCTATAAAAGACAGTCTCCTTACCAGACATGAACCATTATTTAGCATTCTTTGAATTTGTGCTTTTTGCCAGTTAAACGTGTTTCTCAAGGAAGGAATTATACTCAAAGATACATTATTCATAAAAAGGAATATAAATGGTGTTCATTTTATGTTCATATGGAACTGAAATATTGATTCAAATGTAATAATAATATCGTAAAAGTTTCATCGTTGTCAAATATTTTGACCTCTTATTTACAGAAAGATAAAAAGAAAGAAAAAAAATGTAATTTATTGTATCACAGATGTCATAAGAATTTTAAATTAGAAAATTATTTAATAAATTTATATACAGAAGTTGAAAGTTAAAATAGTCTCATAATTTTGAAAGAAAAAAAACCCTCTTAGTTGAGCTTTTTTAACATATCTTTTTATCATTATCATTTTTTTTTTAACATCTTATCTTGTCTACAAAACAATCAGAAAAATTTGGCTCTGTTATAGGAACATAGAACTTAAAGTTAGAAAATTTTAGCAGGTTAGCAATATTTGATTTTTAATTAAGATTTGGTTTGTCTCTGTATGGTCATTTTTTTGCACATTTTACGCTAATTAGACCTGGACTAAGTTTAATGTAGATTCCGAACCGCTAACAATTAGACATTGCCAGGGATTTGGACATGAAGCCTGTGGATACCAAAAAGGCGATTTTAATCGAAAGAGGCGATGACGATATAATAATGACAATATAATTATATCACATATTTTTATCATTAATTAATGTTCCAATTGTCATTTTTTTTTTTTTCAAATCTGATTATTAGAAAAACCCTTCATAGGTACCGAAATTTATTACCAGTAACTTTTTTTAACTCCCTTTTGTTACAATAAAAAGAATAAATCTTTGGGAAAACAGTATTATCTTAAATTTTTCCAAGTTACTGTAGAACCACAAAGTTCACATCAGATACCCGATAACAAACAGACACTGTTCTCTATTACATTATTTTTCAACAAGGCTGTTTTCTGTTATACTATTTTATACCCATTTTTATTTTCTTTTTAATATTTTTTGTATCTGAAGGGCGTTTGAAGTCATTTACACTCTTCGCTGCTGTGCTGGTGAGGTGCAACCCAGCGGTGTTCTATACCCGAAAAGAGTAACGCCTGCCGGAAGTGTTCCACAGTGTCATGATTCAGTACACAAATAAATTAGACCACCCAGTGCTCAGAAGTATTAAACCGTTCTGCCTTGAGGAAAAGCAAGGGAAGTCTTAGCATTTACTGACTTTTCCTACCTTTCCACGGCAGTTCAGAAGCTAATAAATGCTATTTAAACCAACCTTGAAAGGACGGTTTGAGTGGCAAGATGTTGTTCTTCAAGGCGATATCACATGCTGAAGCAGAAAATTGCTCAATGTTTATAGCAGAACGTATATGAAGAGTGATGAACGTTGGCAATGTATGAGTAGGTGCTTGTTTATGAAATGAGCAAAGAATATACATGTCACAGAAATGGGTAGGTGTATAATCTATTAAGAAAATTAACTGACTTTGAGTTCGTAGCCAATATTGATGATTATTACTGATGTCAAGAAGATAAATTTGCAAAAATTGATGCTAATGAAATCGTGTGCTGAGGGTGGAATGTAATATTTCATTGGAAAAATCTCGCAGTGATGGGGAAAAAAAAATTGTGCATACCTGTAACACTGTAAATCAAAACTACTCTAAGTCAGAATTATCAGTGGTTCTAAAAGCACCACTGTCATTTCGATGCTTTATATACTATACAGAAATCATCTGTTATTACTAATCATTTAAACTAACAGCAACTCAAAATAAAATATTTAATTTTTTAAATATGTAACAATTTATCAATTCAAAAATATAAATTCCGTGCGTTTTTAATAACATGAGTTTTACATTGTGAAAATACAAATTTTTAGTAATAATTTTTTTTTTAAAATCAAAAAAGGTTAAGACTATACACTATTTTTGGTATAAAATTTGAAAGGAAAAAAACTGCTTCAAATTCAGAACGTCGAATAAAAATAGAGTAAAATTTAATAGAAAAATAAAGAGAATTTAAATGTGTGCATATTTCATAAAATATAAGAAGAAATTAAATCACTACACGAAAATATAGTAATTTAATTATTTTGTTAGGGTTAGTATGTCTATATAACATAAATAAAAAATGAATTCGTCACTTAATTTGCCGCAGTAGGGTCATTTTGTGCGCATTTAGGGATTAGACCGGGACCTACAGTTTAACGTGTATTCCAAACCATTCACAAACATCCATGCCACAGCGAAGATTCGAACCTGAAGCTTGCAGTATCAAAAACCAGAGAGCTAGCCAATTGTCCATCAGGCCACTAATTTGTCATTGAGGAATGAAAATAAATATTTATCCAACAGAGAAGTATTTTATAAAAAATATTTTGAAATATTTTTATCCTCCACTTCAATAATTAACAAATAAAATCCATCAAACATTCAAAATACTCACAAAATACTACATTAGGTAAGTTAACCAATCATTAGAAGCAGAGTTTCTCCCCCAAACCATATTTAAACCATAGTAAAAAAAAAAAAACTTTCTCAACCATCAAACAACATGGAGGTTGGATAGCACAGTTCGTTTACTTCGGTTGCAATTCATAAACATTACGATCAAAGCCAGAGACTTCGCCAGCCGCTTGACGGAGTATGAAAATTATGCGGCCTCAAAAAGGTCGGCTTTTATATCTGCCATTTTGTCCATAAATCTTGGACAGAATTTTCCAATGGCTTCAGTTTGTTGCCGAGTTTTTTTTTTTTTTTTTCTTTCTAAGTCTCCCCGTAAAATAAATTTCTACCTTCGAATTTTAGTATTGGAGGCTGGCCCGAATAAATTTTTATTCTTCAGATTTCGTGACAAGTCTTGAATTTTATATTTTTGTTCCGAGAAAAAGTTAAAAACAAGTTGGCGCTCGACTGGGCACGGCGATTTCAAAATGTCAAACCAGTGTCGGTGTGTGCACTTCCTTGTTTTGCTAATTTTTTAGCTCATTGTACTTTTGAAAGAACGTTTTTTTTAAAAAGGCAGAATTGCTTCATTTGTTAAAACTTTCTATTTTCACTATTTTATTCATTTTCATTTCAATGAAATGTTTTAAATAAATCCACAATTATTGTGCTATTGTAAGACAATAAATAAATTACGATTGATTATTTTTGCAAAAGAAAGGAAATTTATATGCGATTAAATGTTTTATTCGGGAGATAAGTTTCGCTAATAAGTAATTTGTTTCAAATGAAAATTTTTTTGAACTATTTCATATAAAAACTATTTTGAAAGTAAAAATAACAACTTTTACAAAAATTTATTTCTTTCAAAAATAAAATTTTTGAAAAAAATTAAATATAAGATATGTATATGAAAGATTTATTTATTTATATATTTTTTAATTATAAATAAAGATATAAATATTTATTTTTTTATTTTTATATTTTATATTTTTTTAGATATAAATTAATTTTTGCCATAAAGTAAAATGATTTATAATAAACAAATGACAATTTTTAAAGGATAAAAAGGTATTTTAAAATACATTTTAAAAGAACAAATTTTAGTTTAAAAATATTTATAAATAAATCCAAACATTTTTAAATTTTTAAAACGTTTAAAAAAAATTTTTCACGCAATTTAATAACATACTGCTATTAAAACTATAAAAAAAAAAAATTTATACCTAAAATTAAAAACATTTGTATATTTCCTTAATAAAAAAAAAAAATTTGTAATGAAAGTAACACTTTATATTATTTATTTATTTTTATATTTTGTTTTTGTCAATAATAGAACATAACAAAATTAATTTTTGAATAAATTTTTTTTTTTAAATGCATTAAATTATTAAATTAATGATAAGAAAAGATATTTCCAGATATCTATTACTATTCTAAACACCTCCAAGAAAAATACTAAATTAATTCTTTTAAAATATAGAAAAACACAAATGTATTTAAAGAATTTATTAATATATTCACACCGCTTGCAAAACAAATTTTAAACAGACAAATGCCATTCAGTAGCAAAATGAAATGTACAAAATTCAAAAGGAACACCCACGTTAGAATAATTTAATAAATCAGTATCAAAAGGCATGGTGTTTCGTAGTACAGCGAAACAAAATAAAACCGAAAGATGTATTTTTTCTGAAGAGACCTCAACTTTTGAATAACTGGCAAAAATTGGAAATTAGATTTCAAACACCAACGTTGACGATAAACACTTGTCATCAAAGCGCGTTCATAGATCTCATGAAAAGGACTTAACAATAGAGAAATTCTTTTTTCTTTACGACCTTAAAAAAGTTAAGAGAAATATTTAAAAAATAGATTTTCTAGAATTTACAAAATTGGGTCACCATCATTCTTTTGGAAGCGAACACTTAATGCAAACATACTGAATAGCTTTCTTAAAATATTACAACAATCATGCTATATTTATAATATGATTTTTGCGATTAAGAAGTTGATAAATAGTAAAAAGTCATTAATTTAAAAGTTGAAAATACAAAAGAACTCCTTCACATAACTGAATTCAATATGAAATTGTATAACGTGGTTAAATAATGCTTTTCATTTCTATTTTTTTTACATTTTTAATCCTCATAAATAATAAAACCATTATATACTTTTATTTTTATAATACCACCACCATATCCAATTTTTCCAAAAGAAGAATTAAGAATAGTTTTTCTTTAAGCATTATAAATAATTATTTCTGTATTGGTGTAATCAAATGGACTCCTTTATTTTAGTGTACTTAAGTATAGAAATAAAGATGTCAAAATACCCAACTCCTAATTAATAAAATACAGGATAATTGATTTTTAAACCACGTAAAATGGACTTTTTAGCGTTTGAAAGAAAATGCAAAAATTTTTTTTTTTTATTATTTGATTTTGGATTTTATTGTATGGAAAAATTCAATAATTTCAATAAAAAATTACCAAAATCCCCATTTTCTTCGAACTTTATTAATGATATATTTAAAAATCTCATCAAATGTTTATAAACAAAATTTCAAAGCTTTTTATAAACTTTTCAGATTAAACGAATTATACGAACTAATTATTAACATATGAGATATAAATAACAAAAAAAAAAAAAAAAATTTAAACATTCATTCTTTAACATTTTGAAAATGGACAATGTTCGAGTTAAAAAAAAAAAAATCAAATGAGTTAATTTAGAATTCAATAAACTGTACAATACGATTAGGATGCAAGAAAAAGTTCCATTTTTTCCAATATTCCAATAATTTTTACAAGTAATAACACTTAAAAATTCAAATTTATATTAAAAGTCAATTAAATAATTTTACTTCTTTCAATAATCCGATAGTAGTTTTCATTGCTTAAATTTTGAAGAAGCTGTTAGGTAAACTAGAGTGAATTAGGTAATTACTTAATCAAAAAATTAAAATAAGCACACAAAAAACAATTTTTTTGTACTCTATTGTAGAGATTTATACAACAAGAATAAATTAACTCATAGATCAACTCAGATAAATAAAATTCTTGCATTTCATTAGAGTGACGCTGACACTAAATTTTACATTATCAACTGCTGTGTATACATTTAAATTAGCACGCTAAATTAGAAAATATAGTGTCATTTTAACGTATTTATAAAAACTCGTGAAATTACATGAAAGTTACAAGACATTTCACAGCATTTTGTTTAACAGTCCTTGTCTCCAATAAACTTTTACTTATCTACCAAAAAAATAAAAAATAAATAAGCCAGCGAATTCAGATAAACTGCCAGTGAATCTTTCCAGAGTCCACATTAAAACTTTCCATTCAAGACACCCACTCCCCAAGAAAAAGGTAGGAGTGGAAGCGAGTTATTTGATCAAGATTAGGCCCTTCTTAACTTCCTCACTACCTGAAGAGCAATGTTCAAAGTATGGTGATGTTATTTATTCTCGGCAGACGAATGCACGTTGGGCAATTCGCGGACAATAGCCATAGCTGAAATTCTGACGCCCTCTCGTCTACATATGAGTGAAGGCAGACAGTTCAATGACCTACATATGAAATTGGGGGATTTATTCGCCTTTTAATCTTTTTGTCATCTACAATGGAAACGGCTCCCACATCACTTTGTTTTCTAAACACAAAAATAAGTTAAAGGAACTTTGAATAAAATGTAAACAGATGACTTCGAAAAACAAAAAATAGATTTGCACATTACATATGAAAAATAAATTTGGTCTGAAGCCAGAACCGATAAAATCTCAATGATTAGTTTTTACTGGTCAAATTAGTTCGCATAAATCAGATAATTCGAATTATGAGTTGTTAAAGCAACTTGTTGCATAGTTATTGGAAAACAAGTAGTTTTGAGTTAAATTTATTTCTAATCCTTGTCTGATTTTAAGTTGGGTATTTTTAGGACTTAACAGTCATTACAAAACACATTTGCTTAAATATGTAAGTTAGCCGAATTTTAGTTTTAAAAGCATTTTTAAATGCGTTTGTTTCTAACGAATATTTAACAATTGTATGGCATTTATTCCTTCCATCTGGCAAAATAGCGTGCGTTTAAAATAATGATTTTTAAAAGCAGTCAACATCATGAAACTCTATTTAAAAGGATTGTTATGATACTAACCATTGGAAATAATATTCAATCTGTACTCTTACCAAAAGTGTTCAGCTAAAAAGACCATATTAGTACATTTAACCAGATGGCAACTGCATGCGGCCACACGTTAATACTGATAAACACTAATTCTTATATAAAAATCCAAAAACATTATTACCATTTGCTACAAAAAATAAAATTCTAAGTTCGTAATTAATATTTTATTATTCAATAATACTAGAAATTAATTTTAGTTCAGGGCAATTTTACATAATTTCTTTTTTCTCTGTTTTGAATGAAATTATGCAAAATTTCATGACTGCAAGGTATTTCGTGGAAAAATGTCTGGACAACAAGGTCAATCGTCAACATCAAAATCGCCTGATGAACACCTGGATCGAAGAGGTTGAAGAGTCGATTGAAAATCGATTTTGCACTACCCTAAAAGTAAACTATGAACAAATGTGGAAATTCTGATGATTTGACGTCATTCCGTCTACCACCCACTTCGAACGCTGACCTCTTTCATCAATCTCGAGTAGTACCTCTACATCAATTCCATAATTACCAGATTTTCTGATTCTTCAGCCAGAAGTATCCACACTCACCAACACCACAGACTGATAGCCATCTCCACGGCAACATACGGAACCATTAAAGCAATGGGTGGATCATTGCAAGAGTCCTTTGACAACAGACATTTCTTCGAGCCCACACTCGCAGTGGGATCAGGTTCTTCAAAATGCGAGTAGGAAGGTACTGGCCTACAGGCCCACATAGGCCAAGGAGCAGCCTGCGTTTTTATTAGGTTGGTTGCGGTTCATCAATTAATATGGATGGGGTTATTTTTTGCTGGAGGTACCCCCACTCGCAAGGGTGTCTATGACTGATATCAAGGACACTTTCTGTAGGTGCTAACGACGAGCGAGAATTATGGAAGGCTATAACGGAGGGTTTTTATGGTTATTACATTTTCACTTTCTACAGAGAGAAAATTGGATTTCTTTTTCTGTACGCTGTGGGAAAGTGAAAAACATAATTATGTTATGTCTGATATATTTATTTCTTTTTCTATTTTTGTATTATTGCATCGTTGCATTTGTCTGTAGATATAGAGATGAAAATGCAACAAAAAAAATGAGGACTATTTTTTTTTTTTATTTGTAAAAACAGTTAATAGACCTATACAGGCTATAGAATAATCGGTTATAGAAAATAAAATTTCAGTTTTTTGAAAATTTTATTAAGAAAAAAAACAGTACAGAATTAAAAGGTTTGTGATTTTAAATAGCTTTAAATAATATAGATTGACTAAATAAAGTCCTAATTTTTTTATTCAATTTCCCAATATTTTTCTTCTTTAAATAACATTGATTGGCTAAATAAAACCATTTTTAATCCAATTACCCAATATTTTTTTCTTTAAATAACATTGGATTAATTGTTATGTCAATTGTTATAAGGTCAATTGTTATGAAACGAAATGCCATATATTAATTCTTTGCAAGTTCATAGCACTCATTCCTATTAGTAAATTCAGGTAATAATTTAAGTAATCAGGTAAAGTCAATGAGGTAAAGTTTCAATTTACAAATCAATAAATTCCAATAATGTTAAGTTGGAAGCAAAGGAATATTTTTAGATATTAACATAATTGTAATTGAAAATGCAATGAGTTTCATTTTTTATACTACAAATCATACTTCAAAAGGTTAAAATACTTTTCAGTTCGATTCTACATTTGGAACTAAACTCTTGTGAATATATGCTCCATAACTAGTTTATTCATCAGTTAAATATATTACAATATGTGGCACATTTACAAATTCGATTCTAGATTGATTACAATAGGAAATAGATTGCTTTTTATACGACTTTGCTTCAGTGTAACACAATGTGAATGTAACTTTAATGCAGCCTTCTATCAAACGGCATGCAGTTAATTTAACAACCCATTGTCTAATTCTTGCTGAAGAAAATATTTCGATGAACTGCAGATTACAATGAAATTTGAAATATTTGGTCCAGTTTCATTTAATCAACAGCAACATCAATACTTGGTTTAAAATGTAAAATTAATCAAACTTATTATTTAATATTTTCATTTAATTTATGAAGTTAGAATTTAGAAATTATAATTGCATAATTTATTGCGCATAGAAAGAAATAATTCGTTCGCCCTTGAAATTTATAATACAAAATTAACAATGGACGTTTTTAGAATGAATTCGATTCGATATGAAATTCACACTATTGCAATTTTTAATTGCAGTAGGGCAAATTGTTATTGTATAAAGAAACGAAGTTAGCAGTCTAAGCAATAATGATACTGGATAAAACGATATACCAGTGTAAAGGAGAATTATTTATTAGGAAGAAGGTCGAGGAATAAAGCAATTTTATTAGTTATTGTGGAATTTTAAAGAATCTTATTTAGTAATAAAATAAAACAAAGCTAAAATATTCTAACACAATCACATGGAATACGAATTGCGTATAAAAAAAACTCCGAAATTAATCCCCCCCTTCCTCATTTTGAGACTTGCCAATTTTTCACACTGCAATTGATCCGACTGGGCCTTGATCGCCGAGTGACTAGATAGCTCGGTGCCACAGATTTCGGGTTCGGGTTCGAGTTCTGGCGGTACCATGGATGTTTGTAGCGGTTTGGAATCCACTTTAAGCCCTAAGTCGCAGCCTAATATGACTACTACTACCCCACCACATCACGGTGCCTATAGCTGAGTTGCCCTATACGGTTTGGGAATGATGTGGGGAAGGAGAAGTTTGACTGGACTCCGTGAAGCTCTTGCAGTCATATGAGACCGGGACTTACAGTTTAAAGTGGATTCCCAACAAGCATCCATGACAACTTCAGGACTCGAACCCAAAACCTGTGACACCGAGCGCCAGACACTCGGCCATTCAGCCCTCGTGGTTTACTATGACTGTAGATCTTGGGTGCGAGGTTGATGGCCCTACCCCGTAAAAGAAAATCATCTCTTGTATCGGAATCTGCCAGTAGGCAGACGGCCTTGGGGTTGTTGCACCAATGAAGTTGATCGGACTGTAATTTAATTTAAATCTATTGACGAAATTATTTATAATCATGATATTTTTAAACAAGAAATACAAAAGATGTTTCAGTGATATTCATTGGAATAAATCAATTTCTCTTGTTTTAAATTGAAATAAATCGCTAAAATAATGAGAAATTTAATCCTCTTCACTACTATTCATGCAAGTTTGATAGAATCCTGCTCAGCACAGATTTTTTTTTTAATTTTAATACGCATTGATAGTTTACATTATCTAGCTGGATTTAAATAGCAATAGTTTTTTTGCATACCTTTACAGTGACGAAAGTAATGAACGAGACATACTGAGGCAATGGCATTTATAATCACATATGTGAAGCCTACCATTACCATGGTAACATTACGGTGCAACTTACCATTACTTGCAAACGTTCTTTAAATGTAATCAGACTACATACTAAACATTAGACTACATTTAAACAAATATCATTTACTTTTAAGCGAAACGATTACAAAATCGATTAATCAAACGAATTTAAAAAATTCAATCTGAATTCAAAGAATATGCACAAATTGGTTTGGAAATTTGTTTAAAAAAAATTTAAAATAGCATTACAATGCTTTTCAAAACATGCTTGAACTATTTAAATACAATAACGATTTTTTTTTTATTTAAGAAATGAAGAAATTTAATTACAGTAAAACAGAAAACCACATGAAAGAAAAAAAAAAATCCTGAATGCTGTCACTTAAATTACAGCTTGAAAAACACTCGCAACCAATTTTTATTTTGTGGTTCGGCTGTTTGTACGGCAAAGACAATGATTTGAACTAAATTAGAACAGTAAATACAATTGCGTAATTTTCGTTCAAGGTTAGTATCCATAACCAAAATTATTTACTACATCCATTTCTTAGAAATTCAGGATGCAAGTGATTTCAAACGTCTAAGCGTTTGATGGAACAAATCGAAAACTCTAATTCAGGTGTGGCCAATCCGGCCTTGAAAAATTTTCCGGCTTGTGAGATTTATTCCACTTTTACAAAATATATTTATTTTATAACGGCCGAAGTAGTGAAAACCAATGTATTAAAAATTCATTATGTGTGCATCCATATATTCAAAAATTAACTGTAGAAATTATGAGAAAAAATTAACTTTGATTTAAATATAATATTCTTGCGAACTTGCCAGATATTATATTCTGCGAACTCATGATGCGCGCGCATCTTAAAAACATAATCTAACAAGTTCTATGTTTCACTTTAAGTGACCATCCCTAGATAAGCACAGTTGATTATTAATAGCAGAGCAAACCAGATTCTTAGTTGAAGTTGTTAGAGCTTTTGGTTCAACTTACAGCTGCTAATTGTTTTTTTCGAAAATGAAATTGACCAAGCACAAAAAAAAACTTAATAATTTATTTTGATATTTGATTTGCAAAAGTTGAGTGAAGAAATACAATAGTAAAGTAAATATTTTTAATGATTTCATGTTTTTATTTCGTTTATATTTATATATATTTAATATTTCATTTTTAGTGTTAGACATTTCTTTACAATGTGCGTTTAGTATGATTATTATTATTATTATATTATCTATGTTTACATGTAAGTATAATAGTAAACACAAAAATAACTCATTCTATTCCAATTTCACTAAAAAAAAAAAAAAAAATGTCTATAGCGAGTCTAAATCTAATATGGGGATATATAGTAGAATTTTATATGCGCCCCTCGGAGTTATGATTCATTTCCAAAGTGGTCCGCAAGATCATTTGTGTTGGCCAAACCTGCTCTAATTAATCCTTAGCCTCTAGAGGTAACTTCAGGAGCTCGGCTTCAAAACAGTTATTTTACTACTTTGCAATATTACTGTGCCCAAAAAGTAAGACCAATTACATTTTTGAACTCTTTATTTATTCTTCCAAATTTATTTCATCGCCTTCAAAGTAATGCCCTCCGGACACAATGCACTTATGCACACTTTTATTCAATCCTCTATGCATGCTAAAAGTCATCGGCAGAGATGACCTTCAAAGCGAGCGCCGATTCTCGTTAAATTTCTTTAATCGACTCAAAACGGTGTCCCAGGAGTGGTCTTTTGAGTTTAGGGAAATAGCCAGAAGTCGCACGGTGTGAATCCGGTGGTTGTGGAACAATATGGGTTTCATTTTTGGCGAAAAGTCACGAAGAATCAATGCAGTGTGAGCTGGCGCATTCAGTGTTTTTAGTACCAATCGAGAATTGACGTATTTGAGGCCCAAAATAGAATTGATCGATCTTTTTGAAATTCCAATATCATCAGTAAGGTCTCCAATTGCAAATAGACAGTTTGCAAGCACCAAATCTTTAATTTTTTGGACGTGAGCATCGTCGGTTGAGGTTGATGACCAGAGGGCTCTTCGTCTTCAACGCGTTCTCTGCCTTCTTTGAATTGTTTATACCACTTCTAAACATTCCTTTCAGATATAGGAATGCTCACCGAATGCCTCCTGCAACATTCTATACGTTTCCGCAAACAAAATTGAATGCAAGTTCTTTGCTCAATTAATTCAGATATTTCAAAAATCGTCGGAATCAGTTTTAGCGTCTCAGAAACAATAATGAATATTTTGACGTCAAATTTCACACAGATGTCAAAGACAGTACCAGTAACCTAAAAAGAAAAAAAAAAAATTGAAATTCCATAAGCCCCGGGAATTTTAAATTGAAATTTGGTCTTATATTTGGAGACAGTAGTATTCATTTATAACAGAAATTCTTAAAAAAGCAATCAATACTTCTTTGGGAAGTTGTGTGCTTTTTTTTTTTTTTTTGTTTGTTTGTTTTGGTTTGGTTTGCACAATTTCCAATGAAGCATGGAAAACCACCCAAGCGAAAATTTTAAAAGTTGTCCCGAGCAGTTTTCTGTCATTTCCTGGCAATCAGTCCATGCACTTTCGAGGACATTTGTGCTTTACGACCATGAGAAAAAAAAAATATAGCCTGTTCTAAAAAGCTAAATGCAAAGAATGGTAGAAAGAAAATTCTTTGAATGTTATAGTTGTTGGTCAATTTAGAAAAAAAATCATAGAAAAGACCAATTTCTCAAAAGACTATCAAATTGTTCAGTAGTAAAAGAACGGCAAAAAAAGTCTGAGGTTAAAAAGAAGTTAAAAGGATTTTTAGATGCACTTTAACGAATTTTTGGATTACTACTGTATCCAAAAAGTAAAAACAATTTTCAATTTGAAATTCCCGGGCTTATGAAATTTAAATTTTTTTTCTTTTTTTTTAGTTTGCTGGCACTGTCATTTCACACAGATGTGTGGAAATTTCAAACATTTGTGTGAACTTTCCCTTCAAAATATTCATTAGTGTTTGAGTTACGCTTGGCTTTGAGAGGTTAAAAGTGATTTCGGCGATCTTTGAAATGTCTAAATTAATTGAGCAAAGTACTTGCATTAAATTTCGTTTGCGGAATGAATATTCGTGTGCGGAAACGTGTAGAATGTTGTAGAAGGTATTCGGTGAGCAAACTATATCGGAATCAAATGTTTTACAAGTGATATAAACAGTTCAAAGAAGCCAGAGAACGCGTTGAAGATGAAGAGCGCTCTGGTCGACCACCAACCACAACCGACGAAGTTCACGTCCAAAATATCAAGATTTGGTGCTTGAAGATTTGATTCTTTACTTTTTTTTTTTGCCAAAAATGAAACCCATATTATTTCAAAACCACCGTATTCACACCTTTTCGACTTCTGGTTATTCCGCAAACTTAAAAGACCACTCCGGGGACACCGTTTTGAGTCGACTGAAGAGATTCAACGTGAATCGGCGCGCGCTTCGAAGGCCATCCGCGCCGATGACTTTTAGCATGCATTGAGGAGTGGAAAAAAAAAGTTGGCATAAGTGCATTGTGTCGGAGGGGATAACTTTGAAGGCGATGAAATAAATTTAGAAGAGAATAAATAAAGAGTTTTTGAAAAAAAATAAAAATTGGTCTTACTTCTTGGCTACAGTAGTATATCTAGAGAGAAAATAAAAAAGATGCGGAAAAAAAAAAAAAAAATTATTACGAAATGATTCTTTGAGTTAAGGCACAACTAATAATAGTGAGAGTTTTTAGGGGTGATTACTGAAAATAAAAGACTTTATAATGGGAAAATTATTACAGTGACCAAGGCATTGTTTACTTCCATTTTTAAAATAATTTTCTAAAACCGAAAAAAGCGCATAATAATTCGAAAAATACACTTTCTCAAAATATAAATATATTAAAAGTGGTTCCGGAAAAGAGTTTTAAATATATTTGGGAATAATTTTTATAACGAAATTTTATACAATTATTTTATTTTTTACATAATGTTGAAAAATCTGAGATAAATTCGGAAAGTATTTCGTGACAATACGTGTTTATATAATTTGAAAAAAAAAATTATTTACCGAGATATTTTTAAATTCGTTAATAAAGAAAGAAATATTTTGCAGCACGTTTAAGAAATTCAATATTAATCATAGGCAATATTTGAAAGATAATGTTTCACCATCTTCTATCGTAGTTCCGTTTTATTTTTAATAAATTAACAATTCCGTGAAATAATTAACAATTTCGGAATTTGCTACAATTCCATTTCGTTTCCTCTCTTTCCGAAATTATTTTTCATATAAGTAGAAAATCAAATATTCAACATTTGGTTTTGCAGTCCGATTCGTGGCACACTAACAACTTGCGCCGTTAGTGAGCATTAGGAAGCTCAATCGGTTAACGTCTTTGTTGTAGACACTGTTTCAAAAAACGAGGAGCCTCGATGTCGTTTGGGGTGTTCAGCATTTTATCTCGTTAGTTTGAACATCTAGTGGGAATTTTCAGGTTTCCTCTCATATATAATAGACAAAGGCGGGATAGTCATCCCGGGAAAGCACTGCCCTCCTTCAAGGACACAGAGCCAAGTCAGTTCTACCCACGGGTACTCCATTACAACAGAAGCTCCCCCCTTTCCCTCGTCCATGAGATAGCATGGGTTCATGGATTTTGTCTAAAATGTTGCTATCGACCCGATCAAGTGGGATGAACAAACTTTTGTTAAAGTTATAATTCATAAATTGTTGTAAACACGCTAGTTTTTCTTAAAAAATACTACTTCAGAAAATAAAAAATAAAAAAAAAAAAAAAAACAGTTTAGCAAGATTTCTATTCTATTTTTTATTCTAAATTTCTATTCTAGTTTAAATTTTTTTTACAAAATTATTTATTTCTTTGAAGTTATTTTCAATTAAAACATTTGCCGTTATACAAAAATGTATATTAACTGAAGTGATGAAAATTGATGTTAAATGTTACTTCAATGGAATTGAATTCATTAGAATGCAATTAAATTTAATTATATCTTGCACGATATTACGAAGTCAATCTCAAATGTAATATTAAATTTAAAACATGCAAAAAAATATGAAAGTAAGATGTAAAGTATAATAGCTGGGGAAATATTTTTGTCGTGAAGCTTAACCATAATATTAAACAATTAAATACAATTCGATTTATTTAGATTTGCTATTTCCAAGCTTGTTACAAAAATTGTATGTATGTATATTTTCATTGTAAAGAAAAAAAAAATACGTCTACAAAGCCAAGGCTTCTATTACCATTCAAATATGATCAAATAAAAATTCCTAAAAATAAATTGACGAATCAAATCCTTTTGCAATTTACTTATGTTTACGTAAGGCTTTAAAAAGCTCAAAACACGTCATTTACTTAAGAAAACTCGTGAGTCATACTTAAAAAACTATGGATTAAGTGATATCATGACGCTAAAAAGCCATGAATCCGTTCATTAAAGGATCAGTTCCCGAAACTTTGGCGTTGAGGATATAAGCTAGGAAAAAACAGCTTTTAACATTGAAACATAATAACACCTCTCAACAAAAGACTCAGACCTTCGAAAGGCGTATTATAAAGCACGGATTTATTCATTGATGACTAAGCATTTTGAATTCGTAGACGGATATGGTGTAGAGTAACCTTGTCCTATTGTAGGAATGGGGATTAAATCGCTTCAATTCATTCCACAAGGGGAAAAAAGCATTAGTTCCCAATTTCTTTTTGTCAATGACCAATAAAAAGATATTCTATAGTCGGATCAAGTACTTAATGTTTTTAAAGAGCAGAAATCGCTTAAAAATTAAGACAATATGGTACAAGCAATACATATTACTTTAAAAGAAATAGTTTAGTTTGATTTAAAAAAGCAAGGTGCACTCACTGCCTTCACTAACGTTTCAAATAAGCCATTTTTTTAAAAAATTGGAATAAGAATTTTGAGCCCGACTCGTGGCTCAGCGGCAATGTGAGCTGTTGATAAGCATTAGGGCGGCGGTTCAATTCACTGGCGGCTTTGTTGTAGACTGTTTTAAAAAAACGAAGAGACTAGTTGGCGTTTCTCCTATACTATACACAAAAGCGTGGTAGTTCTCCTAAAAGTCCTTCTAGAAGGCAGTGTCTTCCTTTATTGAAACAGACCGAAGTCAGGGATTCTACCTATGGGGGTTTCCTCACAACATAAGCTACCCCTTCCTTCTTCCATGAGAACATAGATAAGAACATCTAGACCGAGTCCATGAATCCAAGTGGGATAAGACAAAAAATAATAATTGATTAAAAAATGTGTTAATTATATTTAATAAGAAATACAATGTCTCCCCGTGAGATGAGAGTGAAATACGATGTCTCCTCATTTTTTTTAAAATTAAAATTTAATTATTTATTCCACAAACAAAAAAAAAAAAAAAAAATTAGTACATCAATGAATAAGTACATTGATTTACATCTTTTTTTTTCCTTCCGAAATCGGGATATTCAATTATTTCTTAAACCAAAATATCTTCACTGAATTAAATGAACTGATAAAATTGCCAGGATTCGAACCTAAAGCCTGTGGTACCAAAGGCCAGAGCGCAAGCCATTGGCCATCAGGCCGCCAGTTTATGAGAAACGGAAATTCTTGTAATATTACAAAAAAAAAAAAAAAAAAAATTATTAAATCTGTTATACATTTTTAAAAACAAAATTGAACCCATTTTATTTATTTTTTTCCTCAAAATAAAGTACATCAGTTTACAAACGCATTTTTTTTTAAATGAACATGGAAAAATGAAAAATATTTAGAATATTATTCTAATTTAAAATATAAAAAAAAACCCATCATAAATCGAAGTTTTTAGAGGAAAAAAAAAAAAATCTCTTACAAATTATTAGGTCACATCTATAAAAGCAAACTAAACGCATTCCTTCCTGAAAATCAAATTGATATATACTTCATATTATCCAAGAAAATTTATTTACTCAGAGGCTCTTGTAAGGTTTCTTTTGCAAAAAAAACATCTTTTTTCCTGAGAATTTAGGTCATTATATAATACCGGCGTGAGGGGAAAATTGCGTGTCTTTTCGTGGTCATGCATTGTCATAAGATTCCTTCACGATGCACCACCAGAAATTCCTTTCAAAGATATTGCTCACGAATCTGGAGTAAATAAACGTGCATTTCAAAGATATTTTTTAAATGCCAAGAAGGAAAATCTTGTAATTCTCTAGCTAATTTCAGAATAGAAGGGTTAGATATGTTAATTTAAAGCAAAAATTATACTGAAATTTATGAATTTAAAATTAACATCGTGACTTCTCCAGTTACTGGTCGTCTCAATTGCATGAAATCAGCAAGCAATAAAACCTGATCGAAGAGTTTTATTGGTGTTATATATTACATTAGAAGCAAATTAGTATGTGACGATTTGAATTTGCAGTTTGAACAATGATGTGTTGTCGTTGTACAGCTTTTATTGATACAGTGATTTTATTTATATACGCGCATTAATGAACTCTAATAATGATACTGATTATCACAATGATACATGTTAAAATAATTGCTTTTGGAAAAAGTCGATTTGGAAGAGATTCTTGGAAAGAGTTTCCTATCGACAGGGAAAAGGGAAAAAGGGATTTTCATGTTTCTTTATACGACATTCAAGGATAATAATTACCTGTATTTGTATTTCCTAATGTTTCCTCCTCTGAGCCTCTTGAAGACGCGATGTCTTCGTTATCAACCCACGAATTTAACACTGCTTTCTTACCATATAGCCTATTGATTAAAATAAGCCACAGCATTATGTAAAACTGCAATCTTACATATTTTCAAAATCCCCTTTTAGATTAATAATTTTTAATTCTTGTTTTATGTACATTATTAGTTTTGTGAATTCCTTTTTTTCTCTAGATTGTAGGTTTTCTCTGGATCGGGAATTTTTTTTCTAGATTGTGGATTTTCATAAGCACTCCCACTTTATAATTTTTAAATTGTTTTTTTTGTACAACGGACTATTAGTTTTGTGAATTCCGTTTTTTTTTTCTAGATTACTCTTTTTTTTTTCTGATTATGATAATTTTTGTAGAATTATGATTCTTCATAATTAGTTTGTAATTTTTTTTGTAATCATTAAAACAAATTTAATTTTTAAAACGAAAATGTAAAAAAAAAAATTTACTTGTTTTCACAAAACTGACGAAAAATTATATATCAATGCAGCCAATTATAATATTCTAAATTCCATTAAAAATATAATAATTTTAAAATTAAAAATATATCACCCAGAAACAAATCTTTGAAGACAAAATTTAAGAATTCAAATGCAAGCAATCTATAGGAGACAATTAAAATTAAAGGTAACATTTTCGTCCCGTAACCAATGTCAATGTCCTTTGCTTTTGGTGCACAGTGAAAATTAAATGACATACCTACCCGGCAATCTATCACGCAAACTTGAAACTAAACTGGTATTTTCCCTTGGTTGGTAAACAGTTCTTGCAGGCCCTCAAATGTCTCGTTGAACCTTCTTTCAGCAACTCGATTGACGAGTTCAAAGTGCACCACTTCTTACAAAAAAAAGAACCGACTCCACGAGTGATTCCAAAGAGTGATTGGCGAGATCTGGCTGGCACCAACAAAGAAAACAGCCAAAGCGTCACGCCATTCATGTTTCAGAATCTGAAATACCCAGGTTATGAAGCAGAAATTTAAAAAATATAAAGGTACCATGAACCTTATTTTCTTTTTTTTTGCCCATTGTAAAGAGATTTTTTTTTTTATCACTGGACTTTACCAGACAATACAAGTTTCTAGAAAGCAATATCATTTTAGTTATAGTCGAATGCTATGCTCATAAAATGAGAACTAAACTGGCTACTTGCATTTGACAGCCTTTTTTGTTTAAATTTTTTAAAAAGGGAAAAATTGCTGACTAATTTGGCTGACAAATACTATTAAATCATATTTTTAATCTATATTTAAATTTTTTTTTACTCATACAACAATGCGATTTAAAAATTTTAAATCAATTTTAATAAAATAAATCCTTGCATTTTTAAATCAATTTTAATAAAATAAATCCTTGCATTTTGAAATCAATTTTAATAAAATAAATCCTTGCATTTTGAAATCAATTTTAATAAAATAAATCCTTGCATTTTGAAATCAATTTTAATAAAATAAATCCTTGCATTTTGAAATCAATTTTAATAAAATAAATCCTTGCATTTTTTAAATCAATTTTAATAAAATAAATCCTTGCATTTTTAAATCAATTTTAATAAAATAAATCCTTGCATTTTTAAATCAATTTTAATAAAATAAATCCTTGCATTTTTAAATCAATTTTAATAAAATAAATCCTTGCATTTTTAAATCAATTTTAATAAAATAAATCCTTGCATTTTTAAATCAATTTTAATAAAATAAATAAATCCTTGCATTTTTAAATCAATTTTAATAAAATAAATAAATCCTTGCATTTTTAAATCAATTTTAATAAAATAAATAAATCCTTGCATTTTTAAATCAATTTTAATAAAATAAATAAATCCTTGCATTTTTAAATCAATTTTAATAAAATAAATAAATCCTTGCATTTTTAAATCAATTTTAATAAAATAAATAAATCCTGCATTTTTAATAAACCTAAATATATAAATACTGTATTTTTAACAACCAAAGTAAATAAATAAATCCTGTATTTTTAATCAAATATATCAATCAACACGAACCAGAGCCTATAAGTTTAATTAAGTTAATTTTATTGAACTGTTAAACACTACATGGTAACTGGTTGTTCTTTCTGACCGAGAGGAAAAAAAAAAAAAACGCATTTCTTTTTTAATTCTTTAAAATATTATAATAACATAAAATTATCTGCTTTTGGGTCTTATCTTTTTGGTAACCATGCAAAATTAAAAGATTGCCCATTTGTGTTCACTTTACACAATGTATTCATATTGATTCATTGCAAGGCGAATTATAAAAGTATGTTACCTAAGTAAAAAGAATTAGCCGTATTATATTATTTAAAAAAATAAATTTTAATATATTTATATAACAAATGTCTCAAAGGCAATGCCTTTCACAAAATGAATGTCGCGAAATCAAAAGATAAATGCAGAACAATTTTTACCTCAACGTAATAAAAACCCCAAGAAAAAATTCTGATCGCTTTGTTGATTCCCCGTTTTCGTATATTATTAAAGCCAATGACTTGAATGAGTTGAAAAGTCATGATCTGACCAATAATCAAAATTTGTTTTTGTAGAAAGGTAGATTTTTTATCATTTAGTAAAAATTTTGAGCAAATAAATTTAACACATGGCATAATGAAAACTAGTAATGTCCCATTTTCTATAATCTTTGTGGAACTTATAATTTTATGACATCAAATAACGTAGATGTAAAAAAAATTTTTAATTAAATATAATTACAGATCGCAAAAGTGAAATTTCAACCTTTGTTTTACGTTTGCGAATGGAAGAATTAATTCCATAAACATTTTTTATTGTCTTTGGAAAAATTAATTGAAAAAATATTTTGCAATAATATAATACAAAAACGTTTGTATTATTATATTATTGCAAAATATTGTTATTACTATTTTTTTTTGCAAAATATATTTTAACATAGTACAGTTTTTAGCATATCTGTAAAGAAAATAAAATTCATAAAATTATCCTAATTTATTTTAATTTTTATGGAGGTATGTTTACCATAAATAAATAGTCATTGAAAAAGCACTGCAGGCATCTACTCGTCAATATAAAAAACAATTGGTGAGGTCATTTCTGAGCAGTGCTGACTATTCATTCTAAAAAGATTTATAAAAAGCTATAAAATGCATAAAAAGAATATACAATTATTAAACTGCCCTTTAAAAAAAAAAAATACAATTAAAATATTTTACATATGGTATTACCATCAAAACTTTGATTTTTTTTCCCCCACTCAAATTTTTATTTTTTAAATATAGTTCCAAAACACACAAGATGAAATAAAATTGGAAGTCACGAAGTATTCTGACAAGCAATAAAAAAAGTTTTAAACATTTTTATTACTCCAAGAAATAAAAACCTTTTATTCAAATATAATATATTATCCAAGATAAAGATTAAAGACCTTTAAAAGTTTCACGTTTTTTTTTTTCTGGAACACTAAAACCAACCAATAAACCAGAACAAGCAAATAAAGTTTTCAGGTGCTGCCATCGGACGGCTACAAATGAGTGTTCAAGCGCGGGTCAAATGGTCAACACTGAAAAAGTTTTTTTTACAGCATCTATAAATTATGAACAAAAATTCTTGTCTCCAATCAAAACTCATTTCTTCTTTCTTTTTTTTTTTTAACCCTTGTCTAGCAGACTTTCTTGGTGGCATTAGATGATAGAATAGTAGTGTCCAGGTCTCTAATCGAAGCTCATTTCTTCTTGATTTTTTTTTTTTTTTTTTTACCCTTGTCTAGCAGACTTTTCTTGGGGGCATTAGATTATAGAATAGTAGTGTGCAGGTCTCCAATCGAACTTCATTTCTTCTTGATTATTTTTACCATCCTCTAGCAGACTTCTTGGTGGCATTAGCTTATAGAATAGTAGAGTTCAAGTCTCCAATATCAAAACTCATTTCGTGATTTTTTTATACCCTGTCTAGCAAACTTTCTTGGTGGCATTAGTGTCGAGGTCTCCAATCGAAGTTCATTTCTTCTTCTTTTACCCTTCTCTAGCAGACTTTTTCCCTCGGTAGCATGGAATAGTAGTGTCCAGGTTTCCAAAATCGAATTTCATTTCGTGTCCAGGTCTCCATTCGAAGTTCATTTCTCCTTGATTTTTTTTTTTTACCCTGTCTAGCAAACTTTCTTGGTGGCATTAGTGTCCAGGTCTACAATCGAAGTTCATTTCTTCTTCTTTTACCCTTGTCTAGCAGACTTTCTTGATGGCATTAGACGATAGAAATAGTAGTGTCCAGATCTCCAATAGAAGCTCATTTCTTCTTGATTTTTTTTTTTTTACCCTTGTCTAGCAGACTTTCTTGGTGGCATTAGATTATAGAATAGTAATATCCAGCTTGTTTGTATTTGAAATTCGACTAAATTCCAATAATAATCACATTTTTACTTTTCATATAAAAATATTTCTAATTTACAAAAGAAGTAGATATACAACATTGTATACAATAGCGTATAATATTTATTAAATAAAAAAAAAACGAAATGTTTTAAAAGAACAAATTAATATTAAATATTTTTGAGTAAATACTTACAATAAAGATGGATATGTAAGGATTAATTCAGTCCATTTTCATCAAAAATATTCAACACGGCTTAGCACTATTTTTAAACTAATTTTATGCTCAATTAATATTGATGTTTTTAATATCAATGAATAATGCTAGAATTTATCAATTGATTCAGAAATTTCTTTTATGTCATAAATTAGAATTTTTAAAAAATTATTCCAATATTTTAATATGCTTTATCTTAAAAATAATAATGTAATGAATACATAAAAATAAACAAACCCCCAATTTTATATATTATATTTTAAATGAAATTAAACAATAAATAGGTTGAATTAATTTCACTCGAATAATTCAATTTAATTTATCCAAAAGTCATTTATATTTAACATTTAAAAGGTTCAATCTCCATTAATTTTGCAAAGCTCATTTTTTATTGCATGCAAATCAACGGATATATTATTACTCTGAAGAATAAAATCACTAAAATTTTATGGACAAAAAATTCGGAAAAATATCTTTAATAGTTATATCCTGTTATAGCAAGATGCAAATTTCAACCTTGAATTGCTAACCCAGAAAACGTTGTCTTTAGAGTACGCAATTTATATGCACGACTATGTTTTGTGAATAACCCTTTTTTCGTAGGAGGCTAATGTCATCTGTGACGTACAAAAAAGCTAAAAAATATATTTTTATGTGGTTAAAGAATAGCGCACTGTTTGTTCTCAAATTGTTCTGGAAGTTACGCTAACGAGAATGTCACGTTGCCCTTTGCCCTCAGCAATAAAAGTAGAAAGCGTTTGCAAAAATACTACTCGTGGCAAAAAAATAAGATGTACTTAAGACGACTTCGAAATGTTTAAATTCATTAGTACGTGAAAAACAGTTCACAATAAAATTTATATTACCACTTCGTAGAACCATTCCTTGCAACTAACACCATTTCATAGTACCATTCCTTGCAACTAATGCCATTTCATAGTACCATTCCTTACAAAACACCATTTCATAGTACCATTCCTTACAAAACACCATTTCATAGTACCATTCCTTACAAAACACCATTTCATAGTACCATTCCTTGCAACTAACATCATTTCGTAGTACCATTCCTTGCAAACTTCATTAAAGATAAAAAAAAATCTTAATTTGCATTAAACTAAAAGATTTTATGTTGGTTCTAACATAAAAAAAAACATCACTAAAATTATTGAATTAATCCTGATGTATTGTGAGACATTTTTTTTAATAATATGAAACTCCTGTTTTAACTTTAATTTCCTTTCTTCTGTAAAATTTAACAAGTCACCTTTTTAAAAAGTGAGCGAGAGTGAATTTTTATTTAAAGATTCCACATGTTCAGTGGAAAATTCGTGAAGTAAAAATTTTTACCCTTTTAAAACTAGTAAAAATGAATTTTTTTTTATATTGAAATCATGGTATTTACAATCAAATGTTACTGAGGGTAAAAAATACCCAGAAGATAATTTTAAATTACTCTATTCTTCAAAATACTTAACAATTGATAGCAACAAATAAATCGCTGTTTTAAATTTAAACCGACAGTAATTCTTAATACAAACGATATTTAATGGAGATATTCCATTTATTTTTCGTTAAAACTAAAATACCAATTTAAATTTTATCACTAATTCAAGTATCAGATCTGTAATCTTCGGAAATAACAATTTAACAAAATAATAAAATTACAAATTGGGGATGCAAAGGTTTTTTAAATTACATTTTGCAAATAATTGAATTTATCGGATGAATTCCAAAGAAGAATTTTTTAAAACTAACTTTTAAATGAATAATAAAATGAACAATAAACCTTAAACAATTGTGTAACAAAAATAGTAAAGTTAACGTAAAAGGTCTTTCGATAAAACAAAAAATTATATTCAAAATATTTAAGAAAATTCTTCTGTGCATCTACCGTCACGCATATGTTTTTCCACAGATGTAAAAAATGTATAGTTAATCAGATTACTTAAGATTTGTGCCTTCACCACTTTCAATCATTTGCATGCAGTTTCACTCATATGCAATAGGAATACATAATCAGTTCACCAGACCGGGAAAAAAAAGGATTCAGTAACTACAACTGTGCATGGACCATTGAACAAATTGTTGCACAAATGATTCTCCATTCCACAATTTCAAGTAATTTTAAACTATCAATATAGTACTTTGTTTCACAACCACGTAGTTTAAATCGCAAATCTTGGTAAACAGATATCATCTGATGCTGAAAAACAGCATCTGTCTGCATCTGCAAGTTATGATTCCATTGTTCTATCAGAATTGTCAAAAGGAAGACGGGTTAAAAATGGCGAAGAAATAAAAGAACAAATGGCAGCTTTAGAAGTCTCGTGCCTCTTAAAGAGTGCTGAAAGATTTTCCCAACAGATAGAGAGATCCGGGGCATTTGTTGAAAAGACTGGTGCCCAAAAATATTGTAAGCCGCAGGGGGTAGAGTCTGTACTGACTGAAAAAAACGAAAAAAAAAAAAAAAAAAAAAACGAACAACCTGCCATGGCGTGTAATCATTCTCCACCGAATTCAAACGATTCGAATTCCTTCGTCGCCGAATGTGTAGTTATCACTCAGTTTGGAACAAAATAAACAAAGAAAACGTTCATGAACTGTTAGGGTTCTCACGGTTGGAGAAAAAAAAAATCTGTGAAAGTTCATTGGCTTGTTTAATTAATAAGAGAAAAATTGCACTAATATTGATAGAATCTTTCAATAAAAGCATTATAATTTGTATCACTCATGAAGTGTAAGGTTCAGAAAGTTCAATTAATTTTCTTTTATTATTATTATTAGAAAGAAAAAAAAAAACGGTTTAAAAAAGGTTGGTACTTTTATTTGACATGAAAAAATTAAAAATATCAGAATTGAAAACTTCATATATTTTATGAAGTTTTAATTAAATTAAAAAATTAGTTAAAAAATTTTAACTTTTTTTTTTAAATTTTTAAATTTTTTTTTGTTATTTAAATTGAATTATAAAAAAAAAAAATGATTAAATAGTAACAAAAAAGCTGAACTTTCTCGGATCATTTTAAAGGGAAGTAAATCTGTAAAATTAACCCAACTCAGCTGTATATAATTTTCGATTCTAGAAATTTAAAAATAGGACACATATATATATATAAAAAAATTTGAATTTGTATTTTGTTTTATGTTGATGAAAGAATCAATTATAAATTTGTTTTCAAGGAGTATTTTTGAAAATCAAAATACTTTCCATGTATCACATTTCATTTACGACATTTGCATAGAAAATATTCATTTACTAACTTACATTGCCTTGATTATCTGTATCACGCATGTCAATAATTAAATGATACTCTAAGTTGTCCTGAGAGAACTCAGTTATATTTCAAAATAGTTGCTTATCAATGACTCTTATAAGCGCTTTGCACATTTTCTCAGCCTCATTTAATATCTCTTATTTAACAATTCATTTATAATTAAAATTGGAAAAAGTACCAACCAGCAAGCATATGGAATTAATCGATATACAGTTTAATGTATCAATTTCCAATAATTTTAAAAACTGTTTACAAGCAATATTTCAAAAGAAAAAAAATCACTTAATAAATAGTAGCACAGTTGGGACTGCATTTCAGAAGTTTATATTTCTAAAAACAATTTTTTTTTCGACAAAAAATATTAAAGTTTCAATCCAATCCAGGACTTACAGATGAGAAGTTTTCAGGCAATTCTCAAAAACATTAGCAATCATTTTGAAGACAATATCAGGCATGATGAAAGAAAGTGGGGACCATTTTCTCCATAACTTTAAAATAATATACCGTATAACATTTGTTATGATTCAATGCCATTTGATATTGACTTGTGCTTTAAATGATTTGGTTTGTCGCTTTGAGAAAGAAACCCATCTTGGGCAAAGAATAAACAAAAAGTACATAAATAATGGACAATCAATGTTTAAAAGTGAAAAATAAAAATTATACTACATTTTTACATCTTTTACGTTACTATTAGTTCAGCAATTTCTTTAAAATGGTTGAACAAGTCAAGAATAAAGGTTTGGTTAGTTTTGTCGCTCTACGGTCATTTTGTGCATACTTTGGACTAATTAGACCAGGACCTACTGTTTAACATGGATTCCGAACCATTAACAAACATTCATGCCACCAAGCCAAGATTAGAACCTGAAGATTATTGTACCAAAGGTCAGACAACTAGCCAATTGGCCATCAGGCCGCTTATATTTAAATGAGAGGACCTATTATGTAAAAATTAAGGCTGAAATTGAACACGATACATAGAAATTAAAATTAGTACTTAAACAATACTGAACTTGACACACCCACTCTATACGAATTCTAATACATTCTTTGATTCAAGATACAATCTCAAGCGTCTAACAAAGTCTACCATAAGTAAATCCCACATCCTCCACCCCCCACATCACTCCACAGCCACCGAACAAACCTTCAACTTGTTCATGAAGACTCAAAAAAAAACACCACCAAAAAGCCATACTTATTACCAGCATCTTTGGGGAAATCCCGTAAGAATGGGTTACATCCAAAGAAACACAAACCTAACTATACAATATTTTTCCTCGTACTTAGACATTACCTTCACTCACCCTTGACTTTCAGCCGTGTTATAGTGAGAGGGAGGCGAACATCACGAGTGATGTTTTATCTGGTCTGAGCCCCTCAAGAACCTCCTGAGGAGGTGGCTGCATCACAAGGTTGGAAAAAGAGATAGAAAGATAGATATTTTAAAATTTTAATACCTGCTAGTTGTTGTTTTTTGTACCATGAAACGCGTGTGTTGTGTCCACTGTGGGTTATTTAGGGCGATGACACGAACCGATGATGCTTAACGTTAAGGTTTTTGGCTATTTATTTCTGTAATGATGAGTCGATGAAAATGGGAAATAAATGGTATATAAACAATGTGGGCTGGATCTTCCATAAAAGAGCTTCGGTGATGAATTTTGGTGATCATCAGATAGTGTTTAAAACAGCTGAACTTTTAAGGAGGTGCATTTAATAAAGTAAAACATGCAGATTTGTTTGAGATAGTTTTGTTGAAATAATTTATAAGACACGTGAATAATCAAAAGGCTTTTAAAGTAGTTTGTAAGATCGGTATCTCAAGTAATGCATTTTAAAGATGGTAGTTTATTATGTTGCTTTAATGTTCTTCAAACTGATGCATTAAGATTTTAAATCTTATTTCCTTTATTTCATTATGAAATATACCACAAATTATCTGAAATGTTTTTAAACAAATTATTTGAGATTAAAATTAAAAATATAATTGTATTTTTAATTGTTTCATAAACAGTTTATCAGTTATACTGATTTGTCGATATGTATAAATTAATAAATAAATAAAAATAAAATTTTATAAACTATAATATGAATTATTATAGTAATATAATAAATAATTCATTAAAAATGATATTAAAAAACTGAAATTCAATTAAATAATTTTTAATATATTATTATAAATAAATATATTAAAGCTTATACTAAAATTTTCTTCATATTCACATACAAGATCTTACTGAACAATAAAAATTATCATAAACAAAATTTCAATATGTAGTAAAATATTTTTTACTTTTTAATTATATTATCATAAAAGGATATGATATATTTATTATTAATATATACTTAGCATTAATTATCGATTCCTTTTGTATTTCCAAAAAAAAATCATCAGACTGAATTTTTTTTAAATGAATTTAATTTGAACATCAAAATTTAAATTTATATATATTTATATATAATTACATTTATTTACGAAAGTTATTTTCAATTTTCTAAGGGAAAAAATTGGATTACAGATTACATTCCTTGATCTCTTTCTGTAATATTCTTAAAGGCAACAACCTGATATTTCGAAATTTAATTTAAAAATCATGAAAGAAACTTTCATTCCAAATGAAGAAAGAATAAAAATATTTTTATATAAACTGTAAAGTTCACAAAAAAAAAAATAAAAATAACACTGCATTACGTAAAATTATTACTATTTATTTTCACTTTTCAATCCATCTTATCTCTCGAGATATTATTTGTAATAGTTAGAACTTCATTCAAGTCACCGCCGGGCACCAGTAAGCTGAACAGATGGGCAGCATTAAAAATCCTAAAATTCGAATTTTTCAGCGGCCTTCTTGTTCACGCCTTTACCGGGAAACCTTAAAAACTCGAAATTGCTTTTCATTGTTGGCTGCCATCATATTGTGTCATTACCGGCTATTCCAAAATGAAGTCCACGCCAAGGAATTTTTATTGTTCTCTCACCTAAGGCAAAGAGTTCTTCCAAAAATTTCCTTGATTGTCGGTTTGGACAACCGAGGATCGTAGGTTAATCGCAAATTATATTCTTCGAAAGAAAAGAAGTTTGCAATTACAGTTGCGCAAAAGATTCAGTGCTGTACACAAAGGGGATATCTCAACTTTCACCAACTATCTATCAAATGAATTAAAAATGAAAACTACTTTGATACACATCACAATATTTTGTTTTGAGCCATGTACTAAATACAAAAGATTTCATTAAATCGGCTCCCCTGAAATTTATAATGAACGTACCACTCTGTTCCAAAAGTAAGACTAATTTTCAATTTAAAATTCCTGGAGCTTATAGAATTTTAATTATTTTTTTTTTTTTTTTAGGTTGCTGGCACTGTCCCTGACATCTGTGTGTAATTTGACATTAAAATATTAATTAGTGGTTGAGTTACACTCGATTTTGTGAGATGCTAAAACTGATTCCGAAGATTTTTGAAATGTCTGAATTGAGCAAGAACTTGCATTACACTTTGTTTGCGGAATCGTATAGAATGTAGCAGAATGCATTCGGTGAGCATTTCTATATCGGAAAGAAAATGTTTACGAGTGGTATAAACAGTTCAAAGAAGGCAGAGAGACGAAGAGCCCTCTGATCGACCATCAACCTCAACCAACGAAGCTCATATCCAAAATATTAAAAGATTTGGCGCTTGCAAACCGACGATTTACAATTATAGACCTTTTTGGTGATGTTGGAATTTCAAAAGTATCGGTGAATTCCCTTTTGGGCTACTGACTATTCCCTAAACTCACCACCCTGAGGACACCGTTTTGAGTCGATTGAAGAGATTCAACGCGAATCGCTGCGCACTTTGAAGGCCATTCTTGCCGATGACTTTTTAGCATGCATTGAGGATTGGACAAAAAGTTGCCATAAGTGTATTAGTGTACGGAGGGGATTACTTTGAAGGTGATGAAATAAATTTGGAAGGATAAATAAAGACTTTTTGAAAAAAAAAAATATTTGCTCTTACTTTTTGGGCACAGTAATAAAATATTCCATACAAAATTTTCGAACTACTTGAAGTATTTCAAATGCTCATTTTTGATGATGTATTTTTTGTTCAATATTAACTTTACTGAACATATAATTTTAGAGGATGTTATTTTGAAAGGAAATTTTTCCATGCAAACATAAAATGATGGTGGAAAAATAAATTTACTGATCCGTAAAATATTAAAAAATGAAACAATAGTTGCTTGCTTAGAAGTGCAATCAACTTCTCAAGGATACCCATTCATCCAGTTAATGTAGGAAAATGATTCTATGTGTAAGAGACAAATGTATTTAACAATCAGCTAAATAAACAATTAAATGTGTTAAATAAATTGCAACTAGTATAATTTGTTGAAAAGCCAAGTTACATTTCCTTTGTACTTAAATAATTATTTACAATTTGCTAAAATTTTCTTGAAAGTTAATTGCAAATCTTTGCAAATAAAGAATATTAAAATGGTACTGTCTTAATAAAAGGAAATGCAATCCAATTTATTAAATAAGATTATTAATAGATTATGAAGATCAATAATAATCATAAATTCCGTGTTAAAAAAATTAATAAAATGCACTTAAAACAGGCAAAAAATTTATATTTAAAATAAAGTGTAATATCGTTTCCATAAATTGACACAATTTCTATACGAATTTTAAAGGATAAAAACATTTTTGCACTGTTTACGGGTTGATGAAAATGTTTCAGGAATGAAAATATTAATCATAGTACAATAAACATTTCTTTAAAATTTTCATTCTTTGAATATTATTTAATAAAGGAAGTTTATTGAATTGTAAGTGGAAATTAATTTAATTTTTTTGCAGCTCTGATTTTTCTTCACAATATTGAGATTTGACAAGTTTTAAAATTTGATTATCAATGATTTTCATACTTTAACGTCATGTATCTCGCATTAATAATCAGTATGTCTGGTGGAAATTTTACGTTTCATCCCATATAACATGGGAATGGTGTACTGAAAATCTTTCCTGAAGAAACTCTAGCTCTCTTTTGGATAGATGTCAGTGGTTCGGAATCCATTTTTAAATTGTAACTCCCGGTCTAATTAGCCTAAAGTGTGCACGAAATGACCACAGAGCGCCAAACCTACCTCAATGAATACCGCATGTATAAAATGATTTGAAAAACGGAGTTAAAATAATGTAATATTCAACACTTTTTAAATGTCATTTTCAAAAAACTTAACTCCGTCAAAGAAGGTAATCAATTTTGATTTTAAAAATATTATTTTGGTTTATTAAAAAAAAAAAAAAAAATTGTGGTCCAACAGTAGCAGTTTTAGAGTATGAGTGATCGATTCGATTTCCACTGTTTGCAGGTGATGCCAGAACTGTTTTACAGATAGAATTGCTGGTAATTGTCCGAGTAACATTGACTCGCATTGCTAGGTAATTTTCTGGTATTTCAGTTGTGACATGCAATTGCGAGGACCAGTTACATTTCGATTAATTTTTTTCTATCGAAGATAATACACTCCCTACTCTACTCTACCCTACCTTAAAAGGAAAAAAACACTAAAACACTAACACTCTAAAACAGTATTCCTATAATAAAATCATCAAAAGATCATTAGAAAATCTACCTATAATAAAATCATCAAAAGATCATTAGAAAATCTACCTATAATAAAATCATCAAAGGATCATTAGAAAATCTACCTATAATAAAAATCATCAAAGGATCATTAGAAAATCTACCTATAATAAAATCATCAAAGGATCATTAGAAAATCTACCTATAATAAAATCATCAAAGGATCATTAGAAAATCTACCTATAATAAAATCATCAAAGGATCATTAGAAAATCTACCTATAATAAAATCATCAAAGGATCATTAGAAAATCTACCTATAATAAAATCATCAAAGGATCATTAGAAAATCTACCTATAATAAAATCATCAAAGGATCATTAGAAAATCTACCTATAATAAAATCATCAAAGGATCATTAGAAAATCTACCTATAATAAAATCAAAGGATCATTAGAAAATCTACCTATAATAAAATCATCAAGAGACCATCAGAAAATCTACCTATAATAAAATCATCAAGAGACCATCAGAAAATCTACCTATAATAAAATCATCAAGAGACCATCAGAAAATCTACCTATAATAAAATCATCAAGAGACCATCAGAAAATCTACCTATAATAAAATCATCAAGAGACCATCAGAAAATCTACCTATAATAAAATCATCAAGAGACCATCAGAAAATCTACCTATAATAAAATCATCAAGAGACCATCAGAAAATCTACCTATAATAAAATCATCAAGAGACCATCAGAAAATCTACCTATAATAAAATCATCAAGAGACCATCAGAAAATCTACCTATAATAAAATCATCAAAAGACCATCAGAAAATCTACCTATAATAAAATCATCAAAGGATCATCAGAAAATCTACCTATAATAAAATCATCAAAGGATCATCAGAAAATCTACCTATGATAAAATCATCAAAGGATCATCAGAAAATCTACCTATGATAAAATCATCAAAGGATCATCAGAAAATCTACCTATGATAAAATCATCAAAGGATCATCAGAAAATCTACCTATGATAAAATCATCAAAGGATCATCAGAAAATCTACCTATAATAAAATCATCAAGAGACCATCAGAAAATCTACCTATAATAAAATCATCAAGAGACCATCAGAAAATCTACCTATAATAAAATCATCAAAAGACCATCAGAAAATCTACCTATAATAAAATCATCAAAAGACCATCAGAAAATCTACCTATAATAAAATCATCAAAAGACCATCAGAAAATCTACCTATAATAAAATCATCAAAAGATCATCAGAAAATCTACCTATAATAAAATCATCAAAAGATCATCAGAAAATCTACCTATAATAAAATCATCAAAAGATCATCAGAAAATCTACCTATAATAAAATCATCAAAAGATCATCAGAAAATCTACCTATAATAAAATCATCAAAAGATCATCAGAAAATCTACCTATAATAAAATCATCAAAAGATCATCAGAAAATCTACCTATAATAAAATCATCAAAAGATCATCAGAAAATCTACCTATAATAAAATCATTAAAAGATCATCAGAAAATCTACCTATAATAAAATCATCAAGAGATCATCTGATTCCTAAGAAAAAAAAAAAAGATTAAAGAAAGATTCTACCATCTTATATTGAGAAAGGAATTCGAAAAAATGAAGACACGTCTAATGAAAATTTTTAATACTCTTACAATTATTAGTTACGAGAAGTACAAAAAAAAAAAAAAAAAAAAAAAAAAAAAAAACTACGATTAAATATATCTGGCATATACATTTTAATTACCGCAGAAATGTAATTAAAAATTCTTTCTTCCGCCAATGTGCTAATCAAAGGCAGACAGTCAACGCCTTGCTGTCAAAATTATTGAAGAGTTGAAAGAAAGAAAAACACATAAATAAATAAAAAGAAGAACTTTGCATATCTTCTTCACGTATTTCTGCTCTCCGCCGACTGCAAATGATTGGTGCGCAAGCGTTCTAATCCGTCCATCCTTTCCAATTAACCAAATCCTGTCCAAACAAGAGTGAAACTCGTTGCTGTCTGTTCCACAATGGACAGATGATGCCAGTGACCGCGGTGATCGCAGGAGCGTGCAGTATGTTTTCACTCGTCCTTCTCTTCCTTTCCTTTTTGGCTTCGACGACCCTTGCCTTGACCCCAGGGACATGACCCATCCTCTACCAGAAAAACAATCATCGCTTTGGGATTTTTGATTGGAATTCTTTCTTTTTTCTCCACATCATTGCGCGCGAAAGTAAATTACCTCAGTTCAATTAGATAAACAACCAAATAGGAATGGCAACAGTGAAAATGGTACAATTATCAGGTCAGTAAACGCGAACGGATATTGCCACGATGGTGTTGTATTCTTTAAAAATTCTCACTCCGCTGGTTACTATTTACAGGCTCTTTGTGTTTTTCCGGATGTCATGTATACACCAGGATGTTATCGATGCAATTTGTAATTAGTTTTCTGTTAATTCGGTTTCCAAAATTAGAAAACAGTGTCGGTGTAAGGTAAAATAAATGTGAATGTTTTTTTTTTTTTTTTTTTGTTGTTACTAAAGATATTATGCACTAAAATAATATGAATTATAATATACATTAACTGTAAAAAAAACCTTCAAAAATTTGATTGCCATCTAAATTATTTTAAATATATTTGTAAAACATTTAATTTAGATTAAACAATGATGAAAAATATTTAAACTGGATTTTTCTGTTACTAATTTCCATTTTCTTCCAAGTTTAATGAAATTAAGAAATTAACAGATTTATAAATAAGCTCATCAATATTATTATTTTGATATTTTTCTTCGCTGTAAAATTAAAAAATATTTGAGCATCATTTTACATAATTTATTTCAAGATCTGTATCAAACGTAATTATACGCTCATTTTAACAAAAATTTTATTAAAAATTTGTTACTTTGCCTCTTAGTCAAATTAATATTTTTAATGATATTTTCGTCAACATATATTTCAAAGCTTTATACAAGTGGAAAAAATCCAATAAAATAGCATTTATTAGCATAATAGCATTTTCGGAATGCATCTACGTTAAATTTTTCTATGTGTGCGTGAGTGTATTAATTTTTATAAAAGTGTTTACTTGTAAAAATTTAATAAACATTTACCATAAAATAAATCAAATGCTTAATTTACATAAAATGCTTTCCTTATATTATTAAACGATAAAAAAAAAAAAGTATTTATTTATTTTTTTAAATTAAATGGTTTTATTTTTTACACAAATGTTTTAACACTTTTACAAATACAAACTAATAGAAATTCTACCAATTTTTGTTAAGTTAAGATACGAGCATCTTTAAAATTTCACATTACTAATGGCGAATTGAAATATTTTAGAATGTACTAAAAGGTTGAGATATGTATTTTTTTTTTTACGTATTTTCAAAATATACAAAAAAATATATTAATTTATCATTTCAAATACGCTTAACTCAGTTATGTTATGAAATGCATATAATTATTATTATTTTTTTATTCTAAGAGTGTCAAAGATTTTCGCCTTATTGCTCCTTAACAACTAAAAACAATTTTTGTAAACCCCAAATCTTTATCTACTTCGAAAGTCGACGTTTTCACTCTATTCTACACTAGCAATATATAATTAGTGATAATATTCTAAATATTTTTATAACAATTAAAAAATTAAGTCGCAAAAACATATTAATAGTTGAAAATGTAAGTAATAATCATATAATGTAATAATGAATACTCAATATTTAATTTCTTATTACAAAACTAAAATTGTCTGAAGCAAGATCAACAAAAAAAAAAAAAAAAAAAAAAAAAAAAAAATTGAGAAAAATAGGTTCTTATTCGTATTTGATGATATAAAAATTGACTTGGAGTAAAATATCCAATTTTTTTTTAAATCATTCACGTATCAAAGCAATACGCCAATATATAATGATAAGTTATTAATTTTACTCAACGCAAAACGCCAATTTCATCAGTTGCTATACACGACTGCGCTATAATGCGGTTCAAAATATTGTATTACATTGTTACATTATACAACATTGTTACAAAAGAAATTAGCATCGTTAGTAATTCTATATTCCGCATATTTTCCCTTTAGATCTTTAACAAAAATCAAAATGTAAGTTTTGTTAAATACTGCTTTTGGAAGTAATTCTATAATTCATAATACCATAATTTCCCACCTATAAGTTATGAATTATTTGTCAAAAAACCTTAGAATATGTAGCCATTTCATTTAATAAAGGGCATAAATCATAAGAAAGGTTTTGGTTTATAGCTGTACCATCATTTTTTACTCACTCTAGACTAATTAGACCAGGACCTACAGTTTAACGTGGATTTCGAACCACTCACAAATATACCTGCAACCGTCAGGATTCGAACCTGAAGCCTGTGGTACCAATAGCCAGAGCCTAATATCAGGCCGCAATGGGAAAAGAAATAAGAATATAAAGCAGAAAAGAAATTTGTTTATTTGATGCAAAATTAATAACAAATACAAGTTTATATACTTTTTTTTTATAATATATATTTTTCTTAATTCCTTCTCTGTTTTTTTTTTTTTTTAATGAGAAAAAAATACGTTCTTTTTGTATACTGATGACCGTTAACGTCATTGAACAACATTCCTTCTTTTTCTTTCTTTTTAACACATTTTGATCATTTTAAATTTAAAAATGACACGATGCATCCAAAAATTTCCCATTTTAAAAAAAATTATAACTTAATTTTTTTTTGCAACTTGACAACTGGAAATCTGGAATGGGTGGAAAAAAAAAAGATACAATTTGTGTGCATGTTCTTTCAAGTTCCGTGACTACAGTTAACATGTCATTTTCCAACGATTCTCAAGTGAACTCGTTATCCCAGGTTACAGTTAAAAATGAAAAATGCTGTAATATTTGAAAAACATCGAGCAGGAAAAAAAAAATGGTATTCTCAAAGTTATTAGAAGATCTAGAAATCCCAAGTGCACGCCATCTTCTTAAAAAAAATAACAGTTACTTACAAACAAAATGAAGTAATTGATGGCTTGGAATTTCTAAGACGATCTAGACTGCAACCTGTTAAAAGCTATCCCTCATAATCTTTTTTTTACCTTTCTTTTGTTGAACTGTAAACAGACGAGCAGAACAAGAATGCAAAATTAGTTTAGTAGAACTCGTGTAAACCCATTTGTAGCACCTCTGTGCGTGTGAGCTAAGCTCTAAATGATTCTTCAAAAACGGTATAAGGTGTGTGTGAGAAACAAACAAAAAAAATCCAAGCACGTCTTTTCTAATGTGTATCCGACCATTAAAGAACTATTTGCAGTTTTTTTTTTTTTCTGTTCACCAAGCTACAGTTGTTACACATTGAAGGTGACCATTTCATATGTTGCTTCGAGGAATGTTGTTTGTTCACACTGGAATTTCAAGCACCTTGACCATGATAAGTGTTCTTTGAAGATGTACGACCTCTGGTGTACAGGATGGCCACAAAAAAAAAACTTAAGTTATGATTTTTTTTTAAACCTTTTTGCTTTTTAATCTCTTATTTTCTTTTTTGTAGATTATAGAGCATCTATCGGCCTGATGACCGAGTAACTAGAGCTCTGGAGCTCGGTGGCACAGGTTTCGGGTATGAATCCGAGTCCTGCGGTGCCATGTTTGTAGTGGTTGGGATGATTTATGTATGTTTATAGTGGAATCCTCTTTAAACAGTATGTCCCAGTCTAATATGACTGTTAGGCGTAGGGATGACAACCCTACAACGTAAAGAGATAACATCTCCTGTCTCAAAATCTGCCAGTAGTCAGACGGCCTTGGCAAACCTTGAGGCTATTGCGCCAATGAAGAAAGTAGAGCATACATTAAAAGAAAAAGGGATACATGAAATATTCAGCAAACCAGTAAACTCGCTGAGTTTTTATTACAATGAAGAATCAATTACTCAAACTATGAGAAAATAATGGTGACATTTTTATATCAGTATTTATTAACCATTACATGATTCAGAATCTAATCACACTGATAACACTTCGGTCACAGAACACATCTTCGGTTTGAAAGAAATCGTTGTTCTTCAGGAATAAGATATTATTAGCCTTATAATTATTTTTGTTTTAGTAGCAACCCTGTAGATAACTTAAATTAAAACTCTTTTCCTTAAAAACAGATTATTATGATGATAATGTTTCAATTGATAATATAAAAGTTATTTTAGAAAATTTTTCATCAGTCGCCATAATAAAATTCAACGATTCTTCATCAATAAGTCATTTTCAAATTGTACTAATATCCCAATGAAATGAAACATTCCACTTAAATAACTTGATTACTTACGCTTTCATGGCGGCACAAATCGTAAAATTCATTGGACTTTTAATTATGCAATAGTTCACACTTATTCTTAAATCATAAAGTAAACGTTAATCACTATATTACAAAATCAAACCGATTCAATAGTCACAGGAATATACAAACGCTCAATAAGTATAGCTGATCCATGAAGAAATATAAGAACCAAGTTAAAAAAAACACAGAAATTTTTGGCACCAACAAAAATATAGTGACAGCTTTCTAATCACTAAACTCTTATTAGCATTCATTGGATAGTGTAGTTTTTTTTTTTTTTTTTTACCAACCAATTAAGGTTCATTTGCAAATCATTTTCTTATGTGTTTCTGACTACGCCCTATTTATGAATTTAATAGGAGATTTAAGATCTCAAACAGATATTTAAGACCACATTTTACAAATGTCAATGTTCCTTTTATCATCTCTATATTAATGAAGGTACATTAAAGACATCTTCTAAGGCATAAATGCATTAATATAACTATCATGATATAATTTTATTGAAATTCATAAAACTGATTTATAAAATAATTTAATCTCACTACTAAAAATACAACTAGAGAAGATTTTAAGAATATATATTATTGATGCTACATCAGCGTAATAATTTCTATGAAAAAAATAGTCCATAATTATAGCACAAATTAAAAACACCAAATATCATCAGCTTAGTCAAAAAGTAAAAACTTTTGGTTGAATCTGAATATTCTCACAGTTTGTTTCAATATGGCTCAAGTTGTCACGACTATGTATTATGCAAACATTGTCAAAATAAAGTGAATTTCCGGTCCCAAATCAAGAACCTTCCCTTGTTTTAGGTGCTAGATTTTCAGTAATATTAACAAAAATTCACTTCAATATCAAATATCCCTTTATATACACACATTTTAAAATTACTTAGCAAACTAAAAAGGTTCAAATCAGTTATCCCAATAATTTTTTTTTTTTTTATTGCAGTTTACAGAATCCAATCTATTTCAATTATTTCAAAATTAATATTAATAAAAGCAATCCGGATTATAAAGCAATTTTTACATACTGATAAAGCATTATTCTGTAAAAAATAAAATAAAAAAAATCAATTTCTAAAACTATAGTAATACTAAACTAAAACGATTGTAAGATTTTATATTGTCCCTTGAAAGGAACAATGAAAATAACTCGGTGATAATTAAAAAAAAACGTCTTTCAAAAATAATTTATACACATTTTGCAAATGCATAATTTACATGCTTATTAAAGAAATCATATTTATTCAACTTTAATCCTTCTTTTTAGTTAAAGGAACGCAAAAAAGGAAGATTATACATATATTAGCACAAAATCAGTGAAAGTGTATACTTTCAAGTAAATTTTTTTCCTTAAAGCGCAATTTGGTTGTGCTTTCCCCTTTCTCGCGTCCTTCAAATGTCATTTTCTTTATAAAGGCTTGCTTAGCAGTTTCTCCAATGAAGAAAGGCCTTGGCCTTTCTTCATTGAGGCTGAATACTACATATTATATATAGATAATTTATTCGCAATTCACATTATTGCATCACGTATACGTAATAAATTTGAAACGGATGTGTTTCAACCTAGCACTAACAGGTTTATATTGAAATTGTAATAACAAAAGTAAGATTTCAAAGAGAAAACAATAAAATATTTCTTGCAAAATGTTGGTATTATCCTTTGGTCATAGATTCACTTTATGTATCGATATCTAAGAACCTATAGTTAAAATAAAATGTTAACAGGATAGTTTAATTTTAATATTTGTAAGCTGCTTACCTTGTTTAATTTTATAAAAGTGCAATTATATTTACTTTCATAAGGTCATCAATTTCAGAATATCGATATAAACATAAAAATCAACATTTTTTAAACAGAATTGAAAGATTAAATTTCTTTTTAAAATACATATTCTCTCCAATTATATTATTATTATTTTTTTTTTTGCGATTTTTCACTTTCTGTACGTAATAATTTCATTAAGCTTCAATAATAATCAACCAATTAACGCTTTTACAAAGACATCTTTAAAAAGCTGCCTTTTACGTCATACTATCTTCGCTTCCTGACATGCTAAATACAACAAGAGACTACTGTAACACACACATGAGCATTTGATAACCACAATGTTATGTATAGATCGGTTATTTACTTAATGCAATAATATTAACATACACATTTGATATATTCATCTGGACTCTTATATTTTTTTTTAATTAAAACCAATAAATAGCTTTGTGAAAAGAAAGAAATTGAGCTGCATCAAAATGAATTACTAAAAAAAGATGAAAACGAATCTGAAAGTGATTAATATTGTTACTAAAGTTGGCTAAAGTAAAAAAAACCCTTTAAAAATTAATAGTAATTCATTCAGTAAATATTTTAGCAAGATTGTAATGTAATAATTTCATTTTAAGGGAAGTATAAACATTTTTTGTATCATTTAATAACTATTACCATAAAAACTAAGCACATTTAATTCATTCATTTAGAAATTTAATTTTAGCCCAAGTAAGCATAGATTAAAAGATTTAAATGCTGCAATATTTTTTTACCTTCCCTCCTATAGCAGATATATAAATTTAAACAGAAACATAGAAATTAGTGTTAAAAAAGGACTAATTATAGAATGGCAGACATTTTAGATATAAAAATCATGATCCTTTCAGATGATCACGATTTTGAAGAGTATATGAGAAAAAAATACCAAGGAAAATGTTGGTAAAATATCAATACAAAGGCAGAAAACGAAGTACTACACACTGATTAACCCACGCCAACCGAAATTCCAGAAAAGCAAATCATCACTTATCAAGGACAATAGAAGTTTCACTGCTGAAGCATTATTAACAGCAATAAAAAGTGCCATGTCCACAATGATTCAAGAGCCCAATTTTTTCTTCAACTCTTAACGAACAGGACCAATTCAAGTGGGAGAAAAAAAAAAAACATCTATAGTATTTTTTTTTTTTTTTTTTACACAGAAATTCTTGCAAAAGTCCAGCTTGCAGTTCTGCCGAGATGCGGTTAATGGGATCTGTGAGGCAATTTTCATCCATCTTTTACAAAATCAAATACATCCATTGTCAACTTAATTGCAAAAAGTTATGCTTATGAGCGTCCATCGTGTGAAACAAAGAAGGCTTGAAGTAGCAAAAAAAAAAAAAAGAAAAAAAAGGCATTGTTGACTGTTACGTGGCGACGGTCTTATCTCAGCAGCACTTGTCACGATTTCACTTTGGGAAGGGTGAAGGACAAAAAAGGAAGACAAACATTGCGCGGAGATTAACAAGAATCGCTGACGATGGCATCTCCAAAGATCGTTGTCTTTGAAATTCATTAATATGCTTATAAATATCCGCGCGCCACAACGACAAGTATGTTAAACTGTTCAATAGAAAAAAAAGCTTTCCTAACGGTTGGGTTTTATTTATTATTTTTATTATATTCTCTTTTTGAAAAAATGGGCAAGGAATTCTAGTTCTTAAGTACCCCCCAATTAGTTAAGAAACTTGATTTTTAATGTTAACTTCTAATATGAAGCAAGTTCATTAAGATTCAAATATGCTGAATTTAAATGAGAGATGCACTGACATGTGAAGGACGCGGATCACACTCACAATAAATTGGCCGAAGGCCACACGAAAAATTATCTAGCATACATTTAATATTTTTATGTAGTATAAAAACTATATAATAAAAGTACATAATGTATTTGTGGCGTGATATTACATAAAGCTTTATACTTGGTTAGAGTTTTGTAGTGATCAAATTCAAAGTGATTAATTAGTCAAATAGTATCGATTTTTTTTTATATACGTGACTACAAATGTTTGCTCACAAATATTTTTAGCAATCACAAAAGCACGTTCTCTCATTTATATATTATCCTAGAACCACCAAATCTATTTTTAATTAGTTAAATTTTAAAATGTAACATTTTTCGCAGTGGAATTCTTAGAAATAAAATTATGTAGATAGGGATACTGCACTCAAGCTACCAAGTCATTGCAATAAATTTGATTTTTCTAAGTCTGCCATAAAAGAGCTTTATTCAAAGTTTTCTAATATTTAAAGATTTACTTTTTTTGGTTTATTGCTAACAAAAGTTGGATCATGTTCCCTGTATTAAAACATATAAATTTTGTTTAAAAGTAAATTGGACACGAGAAAGTTAGCGATCAGTTCATATATGATTTTAATGAATAAAAATATAACAAAACAAGGAAATAAAAATAAAAAAAAAAGAGAAAAAATCTATCCATTTTCCATTGCTTCGATACCTTATTTGTTGTATTTATATTATTAAAAGAAAGGATTTAGTTGGGATAGTAAATACTAAGGGGCTTCAAAATTATCGAGTGCCTAATCTGAGAAAAATCCAAAATATAAATTCATCGAAATGGAAGACTTTTCTTAAAATATTAAGATAGAAAAGCACTTTAAATTTAAAAAAAAAAAAAAAAAAATACATATTTCATAATTTGATTAAATTTTTATCTTAAAATATAAGAAATTAATACTATAGAATTATTGCACTGCATTTTGTATTAAGAATTACATATATGTAAATTATAAATATATATTAAATATTACATATGTATTAAAATTTACAAATCAATATTCAGATTTATAATGTACTTAATTAAAATATCTAATAAAGATAAATAATTAAAAGACATAGGCGATGTTACGTTAAAAGGTATTTTTCTTCAAATTATCTGAAATTCCATATCGAATATATCATATTTTTACTAAATTTTTAGAAAAACCTTTTCGGTAGGAACTTAATGTCAGATCTTTCTTAAATTAATAGCAGCATTTTGTTTTTAAATAAATAATATTGATTTTTTCAAAAGAAAGCATAACTTTTACAATTTATATATATTTAAAACAAAAAAAAAACTTTTAATTGTAAACTTATGTTTCATTGTTTGCCATAACAGAAAAAAATATCCTTAAAGAATTTTTTCCCTTTTTTTTTCTCCGATATATTGATTAATTCATGTCATTTAATGAAATTAGAAAAATTATGAAAATATTATATCAAAGATTCAAAACATTTTGAAATAAATAAAAGATGAATGGATATATTCATTTACATATTAATTTGAACATTAAAGAAAAACTAATGATATACCGGAGCAGCTCATCAAGTTAAGTTCTTTTTTCCACAGTCTGAAATTTACATCTAAGCAAAACATATCAAATGTTAGAAAATTGAATGCATTCAACTAACCAGAACATAACTAAAACCTTAAAGCGTTACTAACTACTGCAAGATTAAAAGACTTGACCTTCTTTTACCATTCACATTCATTCCACATCAAACAATTTACTTTCCATCTTTGTGAAAGATGGTACCGGCCATGCTTCTCGTAGGATAATAAAAATAAACAATTCTGTCGTCTACCACAAAAAAGAGGAAAATGAAACCGAGAGTTAGTCACAGGGGAGGTCAAGGTCCGAGGAAAAGTAAGGTCAGATGACGACCTGTTGGGCTGTTTATTTACTTCATTTTGTGTGCTACATCCTTGTTTCCAGCAACGCTGTAATGAAATTCCATGGCATCCCACTGTGTTCCATGCTTGCCTCTTCTTGTTGTTTCCTTTCTCTTTTCTTGTTCCAGGTTATCTGATGCAAAAACCTGTGACGAATTTTTGTGGACAATTTCTGCGAGGGGGGTAGGAAGAATTTCCATTCTTGATTCTTTTTAGTGTAATGAGCTTATATCCTTAAAACATCCATCCAGATATGGGGAACTTGTTTTTGTAGCATAAATGCTTCACATGAGTGGAAAAGGAGCTTCGTCATGTGTAAGAATGTTTTGATAAGCATCAGCTGAAATTGAGTATTGTAATGGAAGGAAGTGTGTATTACAGTATAAATGAGTTTTATACGTAAATAAGGAAGTATTTTTTTGTAAAAAAATTGGAACGATACCCACGCACACTTCCAATTTTGACAATGAGTTTATATTTCGCTTTAATGAATTTAAGAAACAAAAGATTTTTAATGTGTTGAAAAGTAAGAAAATAATTTTTACCAAAACATTTTGTTTTATAATATAGTTCTTGCATTTATAATTGTTCATTTCAGAGTGTAATTTCATATTACCTTTTTTAAATTTGTCCTTTTGAAGAAAAAAAAAAAAATGTTATATTTAATGTACGAATTTAACAATTTGTTTTATTTTAATTCTCTAAATCTCAGATTTTACATATTTTACAATTTAATTCAAATCAGATTTTTCAGGCACTTACTTAACATTAGATTATATTTATAAAAAAAAAATTTTTTTTTTAATAAGACAGTATTCTTTACTAATACTAGATTTCAGTTTTAAAAGATTCTTTATTTTGAAATGTGATTATTCTGTAACTTACTAATATATTGCTTTAAAAGGGGTTAAAAATCAATTGAATTAAACTACATTACGAAATTTTAACTACATGTAGTTAAATAGTAATAAAAAGTTTTTAATAAAAGTAAAGTAGTTTTTAACCAATGTAGTTAAAATTTCGTAATGTAGTCTAATGCAGTTAAAATTTCGTAATGTAGTTTACTTAAAATTTCGCAGTTTAATTTAAAATTTCGTAATGTAGTTTAATTTCAGTTAAAATTTCGTAATGTAGTTTAATGCAGTTTAAACTACATTTTAAAATTTTTTAACTACGTTACAGAGCATTTACAAGCTATAATGTTAATTTCTGAATTAAAGTAGTAAACATAATATAATTTGAGTTTAAAAATCATACCTCTATCATTTTATTTGTAGAAATCTAACTATAATTTTTATAATGACACAAAATTAGTAACAAAAAGGTCAATTATTTATTTATTTTTTAATTTTACAATTTTAATATAATTTTGTACAAATGATTAATTTTTATTTGCTTTTGTTAACAAGAAAAAGTTGTCTTAACTGCATACTAATAAGGTCTAACAATTTTAACAATGTTGGGAAACTTTATAGGGTGCACGTACGTTTCCTTCCTCATCCAGGCTTGCTAACAGCAATTACGATTCATAACAGCCATGTTCTTTTTCCTCGAACAATTTAATAAGCAGAATGTTATCATTTAATACCGTTAAAACACACGGGTTTCCCAAAATTTAACGCCCGCATGCACACAAGGCATGCAATTACCGCCAGTAAGGTTTCAGATTATATACTTAACGAGGGATTAACCTTCATTTGAAATTCGTACGACGCAACCGAATACCTCTGACCGAATCTTGAATTTCTTGACAGGATTAAACGATAGTAGTGAGACTTGAACTAACCTTGCACCAAGGCTTTTCCGCGTTGATGTCTTTTAAGGATGGGCAGATCGTGTCCGGCAGATTACATGCGACCCTCAGTTGATCTGCTTGTGAGTCAACATGTCGAAATTAAAATTTATATTGTGAGACACAGGTCACACGATAGATAATGATCAAAACTTTATACTCGTTACAAGGAAGTGTTTGAAAAATTTAGCACCATTTCCATGCGATTGTATTTCAATAGATTGATAATTCGATACAAATGTTAAAATATTTTTTTCCCAAACAGTAAAATTACCTCTGTTAAAATTTATATTCGGATTTTTTATTTTAATGCGAGTAACACACAAAAAGATAAAACTCGATATCATCAACATGCAAAATGGCGACAGAATTTGCAAAATTTAACGATAAGAAACTTCCACGATAATGCATAGATAAAAATTAATAATTCTTAGATAATACATCAGAATGATCGAGTGCTTCTGTACATGAGCATAAACGTTTTCAATCATTAATATAAACAAATCAAAAGATAAATCGACAAATAAAATTTTAATCGATTTTACATTTGCCAATACAAAAATCGGACCATGCATTAATCTAGCGACCGTGCTTAGCCGTAGCTAGAGTACAGGAGGAATCAGATTTGAATCCACTGACGTCCATTGCTGGCACTGCTTTCAAAAACTAAGATTCGATGGTGATATTAACATTTGTAAAAACATCTCACATCGATAATCAGGCTTTTTGAAGAAAGTTTTCCCAGGTTTTCTTGAATATAGCGCAAATACGAGACAAGTTACTCTATAAAGTTCTCCTTTAGTAGTCCGTCAGTGGGGTGTTAGTGGAAAACAATTTATTTTTTTTTAACACATCACATTCGAACCTAGGGATATGTAACCCCCAACCCCCACAAGTTGTAAAGGTGAGGGTGGAGAATCGGTGGGCCTCGTGAATACCACGAACAGCCCACAGACAATGACAGTGGTTCTTGGGAAGATTGTTAAGGGTAATTGCCCCACATTTGTGTCTCGTAAGGGAGAAAGCCTGGAAAATCTCCAAAAGGCATTCTGACTATACATACGAGATGATTTCACACACATTGTCATAATCGCCAAAGTCTCCCGTTTCTGAAAGAAGTGACTACAACCATACTGCCTGAGGATTCGAACCTCAGCCCTCCTCTGTATGCGTGTGGCATACATAACTGGAATACGATCTTTATTAACGTTCAACAATAACAAAAATCTTATCAATATTTAATTTAATACAATTTACAAATATTAAATTAGCAAACCTTCCTCAGTACAGTCAACCAACTGCTTCATCGTAAAAATTGACCGGGTTTAACGTGATTTTTATATAAATTAAAAGAAAAGTAAAAATTGCCTTTATGGTAAAACATGAGGATGAAGTTTAACGAGATTTGATGCGAGTATCTTTTTTGGAACAATATATATAATAAATCTCATAAAACTTACAGCTATGGTCTTGTTTAAGTCCATACTGATACTCAAAGGAGGAAAGACATTTGACATTTGCCCCTGATATCAGAAAGCAGGAAATGCAAGGAAGAGAAATAAGCCTTCCTCATAGGTGGGGCACTCCGCGAAATGAGCAATTCAGTAAGTGGATGGATGAATTGATGGATCTCATTTGCAAGAAGCCTTAGCCCGTCTGCAACTTTTTTTTTTTTTCTTAAGGAAGGCGATGTACTTTTGAGGAAGGACACTTGGGAAAAGGGTAAAGGACCTGGTTGATCTTCCCGTGGCTGACCTCCCTAATCACAGCATAAACAAACTTTCTTTTTCATGAGCTTCTCGTTATGCACACTTCTGTGTTGAGTGCCATCAGCAAAAAGAGGATGGCAAAGTATAGAGGGCGGATTGCCAAGGAATTTTCAATTTATTCTGACGAAGAGACATGATGAAAAATAAATATCATGCGCTCTTAACATGCTACAATCACAATGCTTACCCCCTTTTTTTTCCAAAAGACTATTAGTGATGAAGGGTTCGCTATTCTGAATCGCATTAAAGTTCAGTCGCAAAAGACAGTTTTATGCCTCACCTAAACAGTATTCTGAACTTATGATAGTTCAACGATACTTATACTCGCTTGCTTTTGTTTTACAGACAGCAAACAAAAAAGACTTATAATGCGAAACTAAGTGGCTGCACCAAACTATGTTCTGGTTTGAGTTGATTTTTTTTTTGCGAATTCTTTTAGAATGCACCCAAGAAATATAAATAAACATTAGTTTTGAAAATGGTTTTTTTAATTTTAATTAATTTCTCTATAGAACTTTATAAAATTAAAAGCGGAATTTATGACTTAGAGAACACTACACCGCATGCCAATTAAGAAATCTTATTATTTTTTAAAGATCGTTTTTAGTAAATGAGCAATTAAAGTGCAATATGTAAATTGTAAGATATTAAGTTATCTATATATAATACGATATTTTAAACTGAATATAATGTCTTTATTTAAGTCCTTACGTTACCTTTCTTAAAAAATTTTTTAAGAGTTTTCACACTAAGTAGAATATGAAATAATCTACAATTAAAAGTTTGTATTGGATGAAAATATTTTATTTAAAATCCTGCATTTCCATTTCTAAATGTAATAAACAACAATAAATAAATAATACAATAAATGTAAACAAAATAAAACAAAGATCTTTATCACAAAAATATTGATAAATAAGCCACTCCTGAAAACCTAATGATAAAATAATAAGGAGAATATATTTCTATTGCAAATCGAATATATTTCATTACAAATATTTTCTCGGATATTGTGTTGAATTTTATGTTGTCAACATTTGCTGATATTCCTGTTCTGGTATTATAACAGATCTTTCTGAGAAATGACATCAATAAAAATATTAAATGGCAAAAAGAAGTCTAAACAATTCTTAATTTTAATTTGAAATGAATCATATTTTTGAATAAACGGAAAATAAGAATATATCGTATATTTAATATAAGCCGATCGCTGTACAAGTATATTTTTTCTTCAAATTTTTACCTAAGTTCAAATCCCGTATATAAGCCATAATGAAAAAAGTCCTGTAATGTTTAAACATGTTTTATGAGGACAAATTCTACTATACTAATGAATTGAAAGGAAGCATGGCGCGCGATTACATATGCATTCAGTTATCCCAATGAACGAAAGTCAATTTCAGAACGGTTTATGTGGCATTCTTTTTCTTTCAGCATAAAAGTTGCACTTAAAACACTCAAAAGTAAGTTAAAAGTTTAAAGTATTTTTCTTTTTCCATAGTAAATTTTATGTGCTAATTATTTACAGTTTTCTATTAGTGTTTCTAGCGAGCGTTTTCATATTTCAATTAGCTGGTTACTAATTTCGCCATAATCAGATTTTTCGTTTTGGTAAAGATGAAAAAAAACCCAACATTATCAATTTCGAAAATATAACTCGTTTTATTTTTAAAGTTATTTTTTCCATAAACTTAAGAGATATAAATCAAAGAAAAACTTGTTAGCACTATTTTGTGATTCATCACTTTCGTCATGTTAACAGAAAAGTACTCGCAATTTTTGCGAGATTAGCATATCAGTACTTATATACATCGTCAAACGTAGCGTCAAGTTAAAGTACTTTCCCGTACTTTTAACTTGAGAAAAAGCTCTAAATATTTTCGGAAATATACTATACATAATGTAGTGCAAATTAGAAATGGTGACAGAGTTGGCTAATTTTACTAATGATTAAACAATTATCAAAGGAATTATTTTACCGACTCGCATAGATATGAGATAAGTAATGAATATTAATTACTATTTTATTAAAAATTTTCGGGGGAATTTTCTTCTCTTTTATCGAAAAACCCGTTTCGTTACTAGAATTCTTTTAAACAATTCAAACGCCTTATGTTGCAAATGTTTACTTTCACTATATAAATGAAAAAAATATTGACAAGGAAAAACTTTCTAATGACAACAGTTCTTTGAAATTCAAGGAAATTGGTAATTTGTCATACTGCTCGATTATTATTATTATTATTTAATAAACTAGAAAAATAAATAACTATCGAACAACAAATATCTTACGAATATTTTTCTAATGCAAAATTAAACATATCCACATCACTATTTGTTCTGATTATAAAAACAAACATTTTATCATTTAATTTTATAATTAGAATGTTATTTTCTTATAATGTTTTTAAAATGTATTTTTAATGAGATATTGATATATATTTTACATCCAATAGGTTTTCTATTTCAAGCAGTTTTCTTGGAAAATAGACGTCCACGAATGCTGCACTGTTTAAGTGACATGATTTTAACGAATTGCAAACAATATTAAATCAAAACAGCAAAATTGTTTATTGGTTTTTAATTGTCACTCTACGGTCATTTTTTAAGCACTTTGGGCCAATTAGACCATGACCTACAGTTTAACTTGGATTCCGAACCATTAACAAACATCCATGCCATCTCCAGGATTTGAACCTGAAGCCTGTGGTACCAAGAGGCCAGAGCAATAGGCAATTGGCTATGAGGCTGCTATTTTTCTTGAAGACAATGATTTTTTTTGTGTTAAGGCAACAAAAAAAAAAAAAAAAAAAAAAAATACCTACTCACTCATGTAAAACTATTTTATTTCTACATATAATACACATTTATTGAGATCTTATAAATCAAACCAAAATAGTAAAAAGTATTCAAGCTAATAGATATATTCAACATAGAATTGTATTTATCTTTAATATTAAGTTCAAACTACTCTCTGCATATGCTAGCTAATTCTGCAATTTATTTTTAAAGACAGAAATTGTTGGATATAATGCTCTGGCTCAATTTTGTTGTTGTTTTGAAGTAGTTTTTTAATACTTCTCATCAGGAAAAAAAAAAAGTGGTTGGTGCACACACATAAAAAGAGAGTCATTAAAATAAAATTATATCTTACTCTCGTGCGGTTATTCATAGTGTTATGATTCCGAACCACTAACAAACATCCATGCCATCGCCAGGATTTGAACCTGAAGCCTATGGTACGAAAGGACAGAGTGCTAGACAATTGACCATCAGGCCGCTATTTTTCATGAAGTCAATATGATCTTTTGTATTTTTTTTTATTTTTATTACCACTCATGTAGAACTTTTTATTTATGCATAAAACACATTTATTGAGACCTTATAAATCAAGCCAAAATAATAAAAAGTTTTCAAGGAAATAGACGTATTCCACACAGAATTGTATTTATCTTTGATTTAAGGTTTAAGTTACTCCTGCACTGTATATGCTAACTGGTTCTGCAATTTATTTTTAAAGGCAGAAATTGTTGGATATAAAACCGTTGTTGTTGAAAAGGATAAAATTGTTGTTTTGAAGTACTTTTTTTAATACTTCTCATCAGAGAAAAAAAGGGTTAGTGCACATTATGTGGAAAAGACATAAAAAGACAGTCATTAAAATAAAATTATATCTTACTCTCGTGTGGTGACTCATTGTTATGAGATTTTTTTATTTAGCCTGGAGGCTGCAAGGTCGATCTCCGCCCGTAATGTGCACAACTAAGTGGGTTAAATCCACAGAAATTGCACTTCAAACAAAACCTTCGGACCATTTTGCTTACTTTTGAAAGCGAACAGGACTTCAGCTTGACGAATTGAGCTCCTTCAGAATAACACAACTTCCGCAAGAGATGTTGAAAATCAAGTGCTTTTTTTTTCTTTTTCGAAACATTTACGAGTGCACATTAAACGATTTTAAAGACTAAACTAACCAAGAAAAAAAAAAAAAAAAAATGTAAGAAAGTGGTATAATAGCTCACTCTGTTTGCTTTGTTTTTAAAATTATTTCACAAGTTGTTTTTCGCGATTAAATACTTATTTGAGTTCAGTTTCAAAGATCAAATAAAAGTTCAGTTGCTAAACTAATGTTTGATTTAGAAAAAATATAAAGAAGAATTTTAAATTAATCTGGAACTTTCATGTTACGGCGTAGCAAAACACTCACTGTATTATATATGTAATAATTATCTTTGTAAGATACCAGGAAAAGATCATTTTAATCATTATTTCCTACGAAAGCATAGACTGCGAACGTTATTATGCTTTTTATCTTTAACACTGAAATTTTTGTAAAATAAAATTATAATAATCGATGTATATAATGTTTAAACATTTTTATTGGCATGTGCAAAAAACTAAAATCCAACTTAAAATTGTGAAAGTATTAAAATAAAACTCAACTGGTTAGAAAGTGAAAACGTAAAGCTGGCATAAATTTTAAAATTTTGGTAAGGCTAAGAAATGATTTGATATCTAATTGAATGAAATATATTCGAGAAATAAAATTTCAGTAATAGAGTTTGTTTTCATATAAGTATAATAGATATAAACATGAAATTCCTCCTTTGCATGGCCAAATTTTACAAATTCGCTGCTATTAGTTAAAAATATTGATACACCCCGATACTAAAAAGTATATCAAATGTCTTTAGATAGAATAAAATTTCATATATATAACAAAAAAAAATTTATGTTTTTAAACAGAAATATTAACATACCATTTGACAGTTTAGAACTTGCCTGTAAGCAACAATTGGCATTTTAATTAAATGAGCATTAAATTAATAATTAAAGCAGGCATTCGATGAAATGAGAATGTTTTCCAAGTAGCTTCTTAAATGCATTTCTATTTGAATTTTTGCATTATATTTATATTTGAATTTATGCATTTATATTTGATTGTACTAAACAATAAGCTAAAGATAAAATACTACTGTTATCGTAAACAAGAATTATTTGGGTTTAATTTAATGTATACTTTATCAATAAAATAATTATCATGCGATAAAAATTGTTTTAATTTGTAGTTCTCAAACTGATGTTTGCAGTCCTTTAGACTCTAAATAGATCAATTAGTTAAAATTTGGGGCTATTTGCGATTGTTGCCCCCACCTATTATTTTTTTTTTAAGTTTTTTTTTAAATGAAATTAATTATGCTTTGAGTATTCCATTATTTTAATTATAATCTCCCATTTAAACTAGTGTTTAATTGATTAATTTAAATTATGTAGTGTTATCAATTTAACAATTAAATAGATGTTAAGATCCGTAATAAGATGATTTAAAAAGGTTTTTTTATTGTTTTATTTTTAAATTTCATTTAATTTATATACATAAAACCAATTAATTTATTCTTATTCGTAAATGTTTTATTAACAGCTATCTAAAAGTAATTAACTTCAGTTAATTTACGTTTTAAATAAGGTTAGCGAGTCATCAAAAAAAGTGGCTACGCAAGAAATTCTTACAAGGTTTGAGAACCAACCACAAGTAATAAATGAACATCAAATGATTGAATTTTCTTTAATAAAAAAAAAATTCTTCGTGAAATAACGTTGAAAATACTTTGTTGAAACATTTAGTTCAATAATTTTTGTAATGCGGAATGTAGAAAATTTTAGATAATTAGGAGTTAAATTAGGAGTTAAAGATAATAAGGAGTTAGAATTAAAAAAAAAAAAAAAACCCATTTTTTTCTGATTGTTATTTAAATCAACCCTTTTACTTTTCTACAAATGCAAACCAGTGTAAATTTATTACACTAATCACAGTAGACGTATTTGACTACCAATAAATTTAGCAAGTATTTCCGTACAACATTAATACTTTTGATGGCTATCTTTGTATACAAATTACTCAGAGCAAAAAATAATAAAAATAAACTCATTGGTAGTAGACATTTAGTCTCAAATGAAGTCGCGCTTGCTAAATTTATTTTATGCCTTTAAAAAAGCATTCTAAAAATACTCCTTAGATTAAAAAAATAACGGAACACTGTCGAAATTTAAGGAAAAAAAGCATCTTTACCTAATGGTAAAGAATATATAAAAATCACTGTCAGAAAATCCATTCATTTGCTACGATCTTTCTTAGCAATTTTTTTTATTGCCCTTTCAAGAAAAATATACGCTTAAACAAGGCGTAATCATACATCTGAGAGCAATTATACATCTACATATAAAATTTTTCGAATAGGGGCCCCTCAATGCAATGTGTCAGCATTGTATTTTCTTTTTAATAAAGTACTTCCTAAAATACATACTTTTGATTTATACTATAAACTTTTAATTTAGAGAATTTATTTTAATAACAATTTTATTATTAAAATTTCTTTTTACTGGGTTTCCGATCAGCAAAAATGTCAATGATAGCATCAAACTTCAAGTTTCGGGCCCTGAAATGCTTGAAGGATTCCCTAACAAATGAATTTAAAAATGTCCCAGTGGCAGCGATAATTCCCACTTTTCTTTTATAAGTACCTAATCAGAACTAGAAATCGTGGAAGTCCCTAGCATCGGAATTACCCGTGCGTAATTATTTCTATTACTACCAGACGCGATATATTTTTCATACAAATGAATACGTTAAAAATCTTGATACACATTTTTAATTTATCACTTTAATAACAATTTATCTAATACAGAATTAATAAATTTTACTTTCTTTTGTAATAATACTATACTTTTGTACGAGTAAATATCAGACCTTTCCTTCACTCATAGCCTCTCTTGTCCCTGGGCAATTTGACCATCTTGCCACTCTATTTTTACGCCACTTAAAAGTTTTAAAAAATTCCGCAATTGTATACCTTAAGTTATAAGCACCCATGGAAAAAATAAGCTTTTACTAAGGGGTACAAGAGTTCATGATCACAAGAAATAAATTGTGCAATGCGATTTAAATGCATTTATTTTAATTTCACTTTTAAAGTACAGCAAATTGAAAAATTTTCAAAACATTGAAGTTAAAAATCGCAATTAACAACCCCTTGATATACAATTAACAAAAAAAAAACGCATTACTTCATCATAATAAAAGGTTTTCCACCTTCTATCTAAAAATCCCAGCAGATGATCCAACCTCCCAATTACATTCCAGAATCATTAGAAAACCCAAGTTTAAGATTTAAGGTTCCAACCCTCGCAAGGTAGCATTAGTTGGCAAATGAAAGAGAAAGTAATGTCTGCCTGCTACAACAGACTGTAGCTAAATACAGTAAACAAACTTTCAAGGTAAACTCACTAAAAAAAAAAAAAAAAAAATGCTCATTCACCATACAAACGTGCACATTGAAATGCTTGCAAATTAATGATGTATTAAATGAGCGAGCATGCATTCTTTTAACCTTGCAGAATTTAAAGGGAGAAAAAAAAAAAAAGCCCGCTCCTTCGTTGTTTCTTTATGTTACCGACGCAATTCTATGGGTTAAGTAAAATTTCTCATTATATTGAAGCGGAGAAATGAATGTTTTACCAGAAAGAAACAACATCCAAGGTCGAAGAGAGATGGAGACGGAAAAAAAAAAAAAAATGGCTTATGTGGTTGTTATTGCAGTTTATTTACAAGGGTCATGGTTGGAAATGGAAGACCATTTCTATCTTTGTGTGAATGAGAGTTTTGTGGTACATATCAACCAAGGATACATTTTAAAAACCATGTAATTATTGTAGGAAATTAGAATTATTATTTCCAAATTATTATTATTATTTTGTGTGCCGATTAAAAAATAAAATTAAAATAAAATTGTAGCAGAAAATAATGAGTATTTGTATAATGCCTTACAGTAAGGGTTCTTCAACTCATCACTAGCCTTTCTGATACTAAATAAAATTCTCAGGGCCATTAAATTAAAAATTCAACAGAATGTACTTTGAAATTGATTCTTTTATTCTATTATAAATCATTTTTACCAAAATGATTATTATAACAACCGAATACATATTTCAACAGTAATATTATTTCAGTACAATATAAATCATTATTCATGTCATGTGTATCTCTAAAATTTGGATGTACTGCTGTAATGCATTAGTTAGCATGCAAGAAAAGAATAGTTCCAATTCCCACTGAATGTATGCACTGAAGTCACTGCTGTGAGAAAATGTTTATATTCACTGGAGATTGCGACAAAGTGTCTCCTATCGACAAATGAATTGGCTGTTGAATAGGATGTACATTTCTAAACTAGAGCCCTCAGCTCCATATAAATGTTGCGGACTCTATATCAGGGGTAACGCATACAAGAAAAAAGTCTTTCCAGTGAGAACATTTCAAATGTCGACTCCTGAGGATATTCGTTCCAAATTTCTATATCAAAATGGAAAATTCCCTTAAAATATAATAGGTCAAAATATATTTGTTGTCTAGTAGATTAAGACAAGTCAGAATGCAATGTATTTGTGTATATATAAACTCGATATATTTGAGAGATCCCCTCCAGATAATTTCTTCTGGAACTTGAATACCCCTCAGTCCTACAGAGAACATTGAATCAAAAAGGGCTGTTACTCACTTCGAAATTAAGGTAAAATATAAACCACATTATAAAAAAATGTAGGGATATGAAATTGTAAAAGCCTACATTTTTTTTGTTTCGCTTTAAGAACTACTACGAACCATTCTATTATTAAAACAGAAAACGAATTATAACTGAATAACAGACACACTTGGTTACTGCCCTGAAATTCGAGTAACGGGAGAATTTAAGAGGAATTTTCGGCGAAATGTAGAAGAGTTTCAGCGTTGCGAGACCACACACAGCACTTCTGTGGGAAACAAAAACAAAACTGCTGGCGTTGAGTCTATGGAGATATCATTAAGAACTGGGTTCCTAGAAAATTCTAAAATTATTCAAAACATCATAATGGATAAAAAGAACCCAGAAACCTTTCCTCTCGATCGACTTCGAACTTGCATAACAATAACAAAACAAAACAAAAGAAGACTTCCTAAATATCGCAGGTAGTTTACAGCTTGCAACTTTTGTAATTACATGTTCGATTGCCGCCATCTCTGAACAGCAAATCGAATACTTCCTGCGATTTTCTTTTAAAATTACCGACACATAAAGTATGTCCGATTTTTTACTGAAACCGCAAATAAGGTTTAAAAACAGCCGCGAGGGCAGAGTTTGGGAAAAGAGTTGTGCGCTTTCGACAGTGATTTAAGGCCTTCACACGGAAGGTCAAGGCTTTTTCAAAACAGATGAAAGGAAATGGAACTATCACTGCGTTGTAAAAAAAAAAAAAAAAAAAAAAAAAGTATTCATTTTTTGAAATATAAAGGAAAGCACTTCCCTGAACATTTTCAATGAATTATAGAAGTGGCAACAATAGCACTTTCTCAAAACAAAATATATATTATTTCAACTTAAACATATGCATTTGAATCTATTTCAATTTACTCTTTCAGAGAACAAAATAATAATAAGTCAAATAAAAAATAAATTTCATTATTAAGGTTTGCTTAACTAATAAATTAATGAAGTTTATTGAAATATTTAGTGACAAAACTATCCCAAAAAGAACCCAGAAATCTTTCCTTATTAAATTATAATTAATAAGTAAAATAAAAATTAAATTTCATTATTAAGGTTTGCTTAACTCATAAATCAATGAAGTTCATTGAAAAATTTAGCGACAAAACTATCTCAGAAATTTGTATATTTGTATATTTTGAATTTTGCTGAATTCGAATTTTGTAAATTTGAATTCAGCAAATGTCATGTTTAAAAGGCGAGAAAAAAATTATTTAAGTTATAAAGATTTGATTTTAAAAATTTTAACACTTATAGTTGCCAGTGAGTATAATTGCCACCTATAAGTCCAACATAGTTAGTTTCCTGTGAATTTAGTTCTCTGAATTAAGTCAATTTTTAAAAAAAAAATTTAAAATATTAAAAAATGAAAAAAACTTGATAATTTCAATAGTTTCAGGTGATTAAAAAAATTAATTTTAAGGAATCTTTAATACAATTAATAAAAAAATTATCGAAAATTATATAGGTATTAGTAAAAAAAAAAAAAACTTGCAAGGATTGGGATTCATTTTATAAAATATTTCGTATTGCATTGCATAGGAAATTCAAATTCAGCGAAAAGAAAAAAAATCAATGCATTGTCAAAGAGAATATTTTATGTAAAAAAAGTAAATTGATATGGACTTGCATCAACTGAAATTATTTTCATATAACCTTTTCTTATATGTAATATATGATTTATAAAATAATTAAAACTTAACGTCAGGTGTATTAAATATATCGAAAAATATAATTTTCTTGAAAAATAAATATACATGAAGTTTGTACTTTTGAAAACTTATTCAGATAATGTAAAAAATGAATAAAGCACTTGCTTGAATATCACAGAAGGCAATGTCACCTAAAATTACAATGAAACCTCGTTGCGTTCTTTTCGGAAAAAGTCCAACTTGAAAAGCCAGACTCCCTAGTATACGACTTTTGTTTGGAATACGGCCCCGATGTGCCAATGGATGGGCGTGAAAAACTTTGCAGAGATGCACAACCTCAAGAAAGGCCAAACAAACCTTAATAGTATTGTCTGGCATGACCAAACAACATCACATTTCCGAAACACCTAGATAGCTTTTTTTTTTTACACCAAATGTCAATTCTGGTGATTTTCAAATAAAGTACAAGTAGAAAAAAAGACAAAAAAAAGAAACTACCCAGCCTTTAAATTTTTGAAAAATAACTGTTCATGCTAGTTTGTTGTTTTTGCAAGTTCATTTAATGATAAAAAAAAAAAATCAACAGAATGTAATGTCACCCTAACCCTAAAAATTACAATGATATCTCAGTATAAACGTTCTTTTAGGAATAAGTCAATTTGGAAAACCATCTTGATTGGGGTCTCATTTTCTCCCCTAGTATACGACAATAGTTTGGAATACTAATGTGTCAATGAATGGGCGTCAAAAATTTTGTAGATATTTACAAGGTCAAGAAAACCCAAACAAAGAGTAACAGCAGAGTCTGGCATATCACCAAACAATGCCACATTTCCAAAACACCAAGATAAATTTTTTTTTTAAATTAAACGTCAAATCTGATGATTTGCAACCAAGTACGAAAAAGACAAAAACATTCTGTATTTTACTTTTAAGCAGTGCTTTAACTATTTTATGTAATATAATAACGTTTCCTTCATGGCAACAGATTAATCATTTTCCCGTTAATTCTTACGGTAAAAATCTTTTGGTATACGTAACATTTGATTTAAGACCAAAGATCTGGAATGAATTAAGTAGCCATATCAAGGTACCACTGTAACAGCAAATTATGAAGCCAAGCTGGAAAATTTTAAATGGTATTAATTCACATACATATAAACGCTACAATATTGTTTTGTGAATTAATTCCATTTTAAATAAAATCCTGCATTGTAGTTGGCTAATGATTTCATGAATCTGGTGAAATCACAATCTTGAAATATTTAAAAAAATGAATTAAATTGATGTAAAAACAAATTAAAAAAGAATATTTAAAAGTATTGAGCATTATCTGTTTAAATAGTGCAAGATAAAAAAAATTATCCCTAATATAATTAATTTAATGAAATTATTTAATTCATTTAATTTTAAAACAATAGCTATAATTCTTATATTCTTCCATAAGTATAACTATGTTACTCAATAACTATAATTGAGTAACATTGAACTCAATTTTTTAAATTGGAAAATTATGAAACTAGACGTGCAAGATTTAGATAACAAATTAATTCATAAAAAATAAATAATAAACTAAACACCAAAAAGCATGTCGTGTGAGATAACACCATCTACAATGAAATCGTGCAAAGTAGTTGCGAATAACTGTTCATGAAACCCAAGATTTTCCATGTTACTTCCTCTGGAAGAATCACGATCTCGTAATTTTTTTTTTTCCTTAGCCGTGCCGATTCTCAGTATTGTCTTGTCTTAGGAGTAATAAGAATATTTCGCACAATAGCAAGAGTTTAAGAAAAGAAAGAACGAAAATGAAGCGGGCATTTTAATAAAAACCGGGTTATTATACCCTTCTGGTAATCGAAAGGTCATTTTCACTTCCGAGTTACCTACCAACTGTATGAAAGGTAGCTATTCTTCACTTACTGATATTGCAATTGTATGCTAAATGTTATTTTCTCCTTGAGAAGATATGTTCTTCGCTTTAAAAATTACACGAAAGCTTGGCTTCTGTGGCACGACAAAGGCATCAATACTTAAGTAATTCATTTATCATGATACTGGTTAAGGCATATTTAGCCTTGTAATTTTTGAATGGATTTTGATCATTGGTGATTAATTAGCATTTTAGCTACTTTAAGACCTTCGGGTGAAAGCTATGCACTGTTTTTAAATGAATAAATTAAAGGACGTAATTTTTTTTTCCATTCATTTTCTTTGAAAAGTTGCATTTGAAAGATTGTTTTCTTATATGATATATGTGTTTTTATCAATATGCTTTTTATTTTCAAAGTTTTCATTGTATTATTAAAGGTTTGGTTTGCCGCTCTACGGTCATTTTGTCCACATTTTAAGCCAATTAGACCGGGACCTACAGTTTAACGTGTAGATTCCGAACTACTAACAAACATCCATTCCAACGTCAGGGTTCTAACGTGAAGCCTGTGGTACCTAAGGCCAGAACGCTAGTCAATTACCAACAGGCCGCTTTTTATTATTATTAAAAGAGAAGTTGATTTTTCAACAAAAAATTTTTTTCAAAATTATTTAAATTTATCTTTTCTTTATAATGCACATAGTTGAAATGAAAATGAAACTGACATATGAAATACAAATTACTTCTTTTTTGAATTTTTTTATGACTAATTTCACAATAGGATTTTCTGTTAACTGATTTCAGATTTTCTTGATAACGAAAAATAATTCACAATCGCACATTTCTAGGATTCTATAAAATTAAAAGACAAAGAGATTATTTAATAAAAAAAAAAAAAAAACTATTAAAAAAGTAACCGAAAACACTTAAAATTTCAAAAGTCTAAGCATATTTAAACAGCATTTGCAACATACAGATTGCAGAAATAAGATATTTCACACTCCAAAAGCTTAAATATCAAAAATATTTTACAGAAAATTTGCAAAATCTCTTTCGATTATTACCGTATCTCCTACAAGTGTTGAAATTCACAATTTCCATGTTTTATACAAAAGATCCATGGATACCAGTCGCCAACCATTCTTCCGCGACACCAAGTTACGACTATTTCGGGTCAGATATACCGACCAAAGTACTACCAGTGATTACATTTCTTGAAAACGTTCATAAACAGTGCATGAAACAAATCATAACATCTATGAGTAACTGAAAATTAAAAAGGATTAACGAAATTGCTCATAGAATGGCAATTTAAAATTTTTACGATTCGATTTGAAGTAACAACCTTATCTTATATAAACCATATAATAAGCCAAAAATTAGATTGTTTCTTTAAAAGAAACTTGAAACATTTAAAAAATTTTCAAAAGTGTATTTCATAAGGGCCGTATACTTCTGAAAATTAGCCTTTTGAAGTAAAATTATATGGCTTTTGGAAACAGAGGAAGTTTTGAAAGATTTTTAATTTCTTCATGGACAATGACAAATTTATACAGAAAGTGTTCAGCCATTTTTTGTAACGATTTTGATTTTCTATGGACTTAAATTTAAATGAGCGAACAGCAGAAAAAAAAAATAAATAGCATCATTTTGAAAAGGGTTTAATTATCATCTGCATTATTAAAATTATTCTTTGCTTTAGTATGTCGCTGAAAACGCTATACACCAATGGCTATATTTTGCTTTTTACAAAGAGCAATATTTATTCGATTATTAAAAATGAAAAGCGTGATTTTAAATTTCGAATGCTAAAACAAGTCATAATTAGTAAAAATAAAAAAATCGTCAAAATTATATCCGGCTGGGAAATGCATATCCGGCTGGGAAATGCATATCCGGCTGGGAAATGCATATCCGGCTGGGAAATGCATGAATAAAAACTGCATACCCAACAAAGATACATACACCTCTTATTATATCTAAAGTTGCATGTCATTTTAAAAAGACAATCTGATTCTTCCAAGAACTACCACAAAATCTTTATACATTTCTACAAGAACTAAAAAAAAAAATTATAAAATCTAATTTCAATGTAGCTAAAAAAAAAAAAAAAAAAGACGTTCACCGACTAACGCCAAAACATGTCGCTTATCAAAAACTGCGAATTGTTATATGAACATTATTTGGCAGTTGAAGAAGATGGGAATGTAGTTACAATTCATGAGGCTTGAATGTATTTGACTGCTTTTAGGAAAATATCGATTAAAACCGAAATGAAAGACTTAAAATGTTGCTCAGAGAAAACAACGAAAGTTTTGCTGAAGGTCTATGATTATTACTAGATTCTCTCTTATAATGGAAAACTTAAAATAATAAAAATAAAAAATATCAAAATGAACTCGATTTATTATCAGAAATATTTTAACACCTATTTTTACAGGGAGGTATTCCATCCTTTACCTAAGCAATCCTCACTGTATCAAGTTTTACCAGGATAAGGCTACATAAGGCTTTGAGGCAGAAAGATTGAAATCGAAGAGTTTTCCCAGACATGCCACATATAAAATTAGGTATGCAGACTCGGCTAACCAATCCATCTGGCGAACATCTTAATTTTCCAGAAATCTGCCGATCAGATGAGTACCATGGGATGTGCGTTACATATTAAAATGAAATCAGCACTCTGAAACGACGAACATAAGACTCCAAGAATTCACTATATTTCATTGAAAGGACGTTTGATAAAGACATGACAGTTTGTGCGCCTATCAACGTACCTGCCTAGACTATCAAACTTCGGTGCCATCTCTTTTTTTTTATAAAATTGAATAACTGTAGCAAATCTCTGGATTTTTCTAGACGAAAGTATGTTGATAATCAGCGATTATAGTAAACCGTGACTCATCGACGAATACAGCGGTAATTCATTTATCTCCAGTTCAAAATCGATGTTTTCTGCGTGATAAACGGGCTTTTCCATATGCAGAAATTATAGGGAGAGAAGCAGATCTTACAAATAGATCTGCTCTCGTGTAGGCTTCTGGAACCAATAACCCTATATACATCACCCACACGGATGAATAGATTTATGTATTTGACACTAGATATTTTAATCGTTGATTGAAATCATTGTTCTTTCGATTAGTATTCTGAGAATATCGACAATATATGCAAATTTTGAACGCCACTGTACTTAATGTTTCTATGCTAACTGTTTAGAACCCAAAATTCCACTGAAATGTATTCAGGAAAAACAGTGCAAGATGCAATTATGATAAGCATTTGTGTAAGATGCAAAGAACAAACAGTATGTCCTGAATAAATTATGTTTCAATTGTAAATTCTCTTATGTTCTATAGTTTACCTTTTTATATTTGTTATTCTATATTCACTAATTTTTTCATCTTTCTCTTCAATACTGAATTGCTTTTTTTTTTTTTTTACACCTTTCTCTACAATACTGAATTGCTTTTTTGCACCTTTCTCTACAATACTGAATTGCTTTTTTTACACCTTTCTCTACAATACTGAATTGCTTTTTTTCTCTACACCTTTCTCTACAATACTGAATTGCTTTTTTTTTACACCTTTCTCTACAATACTGAATTGCTTTTTTTTACACCTTTCTCTACAATACTGAATTGCTTTTTACTTTTTTTTACACCTTTTTTTACACCTTTCTACAATACTGAATTGCGTTTTACCCTTTCTCTACAATACTGAATTTTTTTTACACCTTTCTCTACAATACTGAATTGTTGTTTTTTACACCTTTCTCTACAATACTGAATTGCTTAATTATTTTAAATTAAACTTTAAAATAATTTCTTACTTTAAAAAACTTTTTCTTGAAGTTAAATGGCTGTCTTAAAAATACTCCCAAAACGAATTTTACAAAATAATAAGAAATTGTTCTTCGTAACCTCTTTAGCTTACGGGGCATTATGTCATGACCATCAAAAAATGGAAGTCAACCAACTTCCGCAAAGGAAAACAAAACAACTGCATTTGAGAATATAAAATGAAGAAATGAATTTGAACCTCTTTAATATACGTCCTATTGTTCCGCCCACAGATTTTGATGTCTCCCATCATGCTTCCGTGAAATTCTGCCACCCAAACTATTTTCCGGAATTCCAAGCAGGTTAATTGTGTGGCCATATATATATAAAAAAATACCCAATCGTCTGGATGGCCGTTAATAACTCCCATAAAATCCAGGAAACTTCCAAACTGTCGAATATTTTATCGCAATGGTAGAAAAAAAAGGTTGAGCATGCAATTCAACAATGGGCAAAGGGTCAGCATCAAATAATGGCGGATTGAATTTTTGTGGTTATAGGAAACAAAAGAGAAATCAAACCAGAAGTAGGAGAAAACAATTTGAATATTTTGCTCGCTCCAGAGCGTATACAAATATCGAGTGGGGTTTGGCTATAATATTTTTCAGTAAATCTGAAGGATGGATTTTTTTTTTTAGTCATTGTTCTCTACGAATTGGTTGACTAATCATAAATTCGAATTTGATTTAAAAACAGAAAGGCTTTGTTATTACCGAAGCAGTACATTAAAAAAGAAATTTAGTTACAGATAATTTTCTGCCACAGATAAAAAAAAAACTACAAATCTCATGACCTGGAAGTCTAGACAGATAGTCGTTTGACAGTTGCAGTTACTTGACTGTTACTTCCACAATAAGATTTTTTTTTGTAAAGAAGTCTTGCATATGCATATAGCAATAAATAATCGTTGATAAGTCATTCTTCAAATATGCCGAAAGCCACCCAAGAAGTTTTTTTTTCAAATGGTTCCCGAGAATCACGAAAAGAAACGTGAAATAAATATCTATTCCATTTTTTGGCCGAAATATTTGGTTAAACATAAATAAAGAGCTAAAAATGTTATTTTTAAATTTATTTAACTGTACATTACTGCAATAGCATTAAACTACAATTATCCACCTTTTAATAGTAGGTATTACATTAAGAAATTTAAGTTAAGAGTTTATTTTTTTTTCCTCTTTGGTTAAATTCTAAAGGAAAGGAATTTTATTTGAAAATGAGATTCTTACGAAAAATTTAATGTTTGAAGTAAGTTAAATTAACTTAATTTGAATACAATTCATAATTTATACTAAAAAATAAAAATAGCGTTAACAATTATTGATATAAACTGATTTTTTTTTTTTTAATTTCACTTCCCACTCCTTATGACGAAAGAATATAAATTTAACTTTCAGATATTTTAATTATACATTTTTTTTTTTAATTCCAATAATAATGATGAACATTTTGGCTTCTTTAAACATATGAAAAAGAAAACCCATCTTGGTCAAAGCATTGAAAAAAAAAAAAAAAAAAAAAAAAAAGGAAAAAAAAAAAAGCGCATCAATAACGAACAATTAATATTTACAGGAAAAAAAAAATAATTATACAACAATTTAGCTTTTATTTTTTACGCTACTTGCCCAGAAATTCTTACAAATTATTGAACAGATCAAGAGGTTGTAATCATTGAAATGAGAAATATTAAAAAAAAAAAAAAAAAAAAATGGCTGTAGGAAATGCATAAGCAAATACATAGTGAATAGGTGAATAGTAACAAAACAAAAAAATTAAATTAAAACATAATTCAATAAATAAAATTTTTTCTGTCCCTTATGAATCGAATTTCAAAACCGTATTATAAAAATCTCAAAGTTTTACAGAAGTTTGGAAGATGTTCATTATAACACTGACCATATACCCATTATGCAGGTTGGGCAGCTCTAATTAAAAGCATTATATTAAAGATACGATCTTAAAGGATCTTAAAGGGAAGGACCTTGATATCTAATACCTCATTGATTCAGAATTCAATTGTCAAGCAGACTTTAACTAACGCAACACCTAGAACAGTATATCACAATACAGATTAAACACATTAGAATTTTCCGTTGGCTTTGATAAAGTAGACGCCATTTTTTTTACGGCTATCTTCATTAATTTCACTTCCATTGTATCACGTGGCGAAACAATGTTGCGAAGCTAATTCAAAACAAAACGTACTGAATTTCAACGCGACTAAACGGGTCTTGTTAACTTTTTTTTTTTGAGGCTTGCAACCTTGACCCACTCGACAAAATTAGAGAGAAACTGTCCCTTCAGGGTGAAATGGATGAGGCGTGGCATTTCCTGTTCAGAGACTACACTTTCGAGAATTCGTATCCCTTTCACCCCACCTTCCCATCACCCACCACCCTACGTTTCGAGTTTAGAAAGTTAAAAAAGCATCTGATGTTGAGATCTTGGTTTCCGATAACATTACTAAACTATCCAGGTGGACGTGTGTTTCTTGGAATAAGTTTGATAGATGATCCAGTTAGCTTATCCCTTTCAGCCATGTAGTGGCTTGAAAATATCTTGATTTGTTTTAATACAGTGTGGGATGCTGAGGTTCAATCATGAGATCTTATGATTTCGTAACAAATTAATCAAGTCGACATCTGATTCTGAGAATAAACTTGATTGAAGATTCCAATTAGATTTAAACAAGTTAGAGGATAAGAACATCAATGTTAATCAGAAGTACGGATAAGGAAAATTTTGATTGGTTCATGGAATACGTTGCAATGATATGAAAAATGGTAAAACTCGATAAAGATTGATATTGCGTACGAGTGTCTTAGATTTTTAAAGGATGCCTGAAAAATCTCCCAGACAGCCCTTTTTTATCTACAAGTACGATAACGACGAAGACATGCTTTATGGCAACAGCAATTCTGTTTACCCAAGTTAAAATATCTATACAAAAATAATTTTTTGTAAATATATTGGTATGTTTACTAGCAAAATAATTACCTTCAATTAAAAAAAAAAAAATAAGTACGATCTTAAAACAATTTGAATACTCATTGATATTAAATTTTTAAACCTATGCATCTAAAACTAATCGATGGTGACAAATTTCAATATTTTTCGTATACTTTTCCTATTTTTTTTCTGTTTTGGCAAAAGTCTTATTGAATGTCACAAGCAATAAACAACATTGTCCAACAAGCAATAAACAACGTTGTCCAACAAGCAATAAACAACGTTGTCCAACAAGCAATAAACAATGGCAATCTATGCAATGTACCAATATACAAATTGTATTAAACTAATTTGTTTTAACTGAAGATTTATTGTTGTCGCCTTCTGGAGTTTAAATATGGATCTATTTACCAGCCGACCCATTCGGCAATTTTAAAAGGTCCCTTCATTCAATAGCACACAACATTCGGCTTTTGAATTAAGCAGGAATATTGTGATGTCGACAGACCTCAAAATACTAAATAAAATACGTCAAGATTTTAATGCATTTAACAAAAATACCTACTTATCAAAATTTACGATTTAAAAAAAAAAAAAAAAAAAAAAAACCCTGCGCGATGAAATATTACAATTTGTATAAAAGCCTCAAAAGCATAGAAGAAAGATCGATTCTTCAGTTTTAGTACATAATACAGCATATTTTAAATATGACAGAAAAACAGAATTTGATTCTCGACATAAATCACAAAGTCGTCATCATACGATATATATCTCAAAAGTGAGTTTGTTTTTTATACATCCGATTTTCCCATGGATTATATTCTCAATTTTACATTGTGAAGTCAATTAGGAGTTTTAATAAATATGTTTATTTTCGATAAGGAAGATGTTAAAACTAAATATTATAATAAACAAATTTAAAAGCTGGTAGAAAACGTAAATCATTTTAAAATATAATTTTTTTCCCTCTCTTAATAGAACACCTCTTCAATTTTTTTAAAATATTTACTTGGAATATTTATTAACAAATCCAAAAATACATGCCATAAATTCTCAAAACGAGTCATAAAAACAAAATGGCTTGAAATTTAATGTTTTTATAAGTATAGACATGTAAAATATATTTGTAGGTGAAGACCATAAAACTCCCACTCGAACTTTTTTTCGAGTGATTTTCATTAACTGCTGACTGAAATTCCCGTTTTCTGACAGCCTGAAAATGGATCCTTTCCACTTTCAGTAAAAATGAAAGTGAAAATTATAAAAGACGAATTACAAAAGTCGCTGAAGTGGCATTTAAAAAACCTCTCCAACAGGAAAGTCCGGTTTGTCAAGGACATTACAATTTATATATGGTGAATATGGAACAAAACTATTAGTCACTATACAAAAGGAATAAGACAGTCCTAAAGAAAAATATTTGAGAAAAAAATGTATTTAAAAACTAATATGCGATTACATCAGCATGATGATCCATAAATTTAAAAAAATGTAATTGTTTTTTAATTTCTTAATTCAATTTTCTGATAAAAATTTTATAGAAATGAAAAATTATAGAATTTCTACAAAAATGTGTGGGGGGATTTATCACATAATTCCGTAGGAACCAAAATTCACTGTATCGAAGTTTTTGAAAAATCTTTTCATCCTAATTGCAAAATATGAAAAACATTAGCAAATCCTTTCATGCATTTTTTTTTAAGTTTATTTCAGGCAAGAGATATAATTTCGTTATAATTTCCCGCAAATGTATTAAATAACAAACAAGTAATTGCTGTCTGGTTGAATACTTATCTGCTATTTCCGTTCACAAAATTATGAATGAACAACCTCAAATTAAAATGTAATTATTAACAGGTTAAAATGTGAATTTCGAAAAGTAACAATCAAGAGAAAGAACGAGGAAATTAAATCCTTGTAAATTCACATAACGCAAAAAAATTCAGTTATAAACTCAGCATAACATTTATAAAAGTAGATAACATACCTACACCATTTACGCGTTTCTGCACTAAAGGTAAATTAAGATCTACTAATGGCAAATAGAATTTCCTTTCAATCGTAAATGTTAGTCTTTAAATATATTTGCTTTTCATACATCCATCTTCCGTTTTACATCAAATAGCAATATGATAGTTCTGTTAGTTTTAATTGATTACCATTACATATTGGAGGAGGTAACATCCATTCCTTCCTCAATTATTTCGGTGAACGTTACCGAGCAGAAAACTGCATTAATTCAATAAAATCCATTCTCAAATTTCTCACAAAACCACATCTTTCTTATTTAAAAGTATTATACTTCACGCTTTAACGCTCTGCTTGCTCCTATTGAAATTTTAACTCAATCCTTCTCACCGAGAAAGCTCGAAATTGTAGACGCATATAACCACAACAATTCGCACGTTAGCGTTGCAGTTCATCAACCGACACATTGATTTACTGATGAAAACACGAACTGCACTTAGCACACTACTACATTCAATTTAGGAGGAGATCTTAAATAAGGAACAATCTAAAAGTGTACTTTATTGTTGATGCCTCCCCACTGATCGAACGAATCGCCCGAGCCATTCTCCAAAAGCCGGCACCAATTTTCTTGTTTGCAAACCGATTACCGAGTCACCTGGAGAGCGAAATGTTACCTCAGATCACCAGGTCCTTCATGTACCACACAAAGTCTTACTGACCTCGAAAGGATTTGCAGGTTGCAACACTTGTCGTTAGCGATTTAGGAAAACAAAGAGTTGCCACAAAGAAAAAAAAGAAACTGTTAAAAGTGTTATCGTCAAGATTGGAAAAGCTGATAAATTTAGATACAAATGATTAATAATGTATAGTTTAATTACGTGAATGAAAAGTACAAAATTATTCTATATCATTTAGAAAAACCAAGCATAAGAAATAAAAAAAAATTAAAATTAAATTTTATTTATATTTATAAACCTTTTTCCTCATTACTTTTTGATAATGATTCACTAGATACACAAGTATATGAAAATTGTTAATTTTTTTCATAACATTAAATGTTTAAGGATTTAAATGTATTTAGATTTATATTTTAAATTAATAGGCCCTGGTGGTTGAGTGGCTAACGCACTGGCGCTCGGTACCACAGGTTTCGGGTTCGAGTCCGGTGGTGTCATGGATGTTTGTAGTAGTTCGGAATCCACTTTAAACCGTAGATTTGGATCTAATACGATCGTAGAGCATGGTGGGGGTAGTGTTACTCGCGTTCGTAGCATATCTTAAAAGCTACATGTGCCTCCTGGGTAGTTCTAAATGAGTAACAGCGGTGCAGCCCCTTGCTTATGGCATAAAGATTAACTGTCTCTGTATTGTCAGCTGCATTAAACAACCCTTCTAAATAAATTTTAATAATAAATTGATAATTACAACACATTAAAATTATTGCATTGATCTACCATTAAAAAATACCCAAGTTAAGTTTCGATACTATCTTCCTTAATATTTTACTAAACAAACACTGAAAATAATAAATCAAGGAAATAGTGCAAAAAGAACTTGAAATTTATACAAATCATTTTCATGTTCATTTGAAGTTAGGTTTGTCGCTCTACGGTCATTTTGTGCACACTTTAGGCAAATTAGATCGGAACCTACGGTTTAACGTGGTTTCGAACCACTAACGACGCCAGGATTCCAAACTGAAGCCCGTGGAACCAAAAGCCAAAGCGCTAGCCAATTGGCCATCAGAGAGTCCGTGTTCATTTGAAACTGAACTTTGTACGCTAAAATTGTTCTTAAATATCAGTATGTCAGTTACTCAAAAATTTATGGCATTCATTAACCATTTAAAAAAATTATTATATACTTAATTTGTTAATAAGCTAACAATGGCAAATTTACACATAATAAATGGAACACAGCTCGAAAAAAATACTTCATGATGGTCGTTCAAGTCGTGCTGTCAAACCATTAAGGTCAAATAGAACAGGAAAAAAATACTACTGAATGCGAAATGTTACTAACTTTGCATTTGTTTACTGGTCATTTTTCTTTCTTTTCTATTTATTACTAAATATATACATGACCACAAGGGAAAGGGAAGAGAGAATTAACCCAATTGCAAGAGGAGAATCAGGAAGCCTTTTATCACTAATTAGAATAATAATGGACAACCGAAAACGCCGCCATTCAATAACTTGCGATCGTATCGTAGATCTATCACTCATATCGAAACAAACACTCTGGGTCTATTTCCTATTCTAATTCTAATTCTAATTCAACAAGTTAATCTGGATTTCGAAGAAAGGTGATTTTTTAAATGGATGTCATAAAGCGCGCCAGATGGACTGTGGATACCGCCAAACAATGAAAAAAATTATGTGATTAATAATCGAAATCTTGTCCTTGGGGCCACACTCGTTCACATTGACACCATTTCGCAGAGTCCGTTCAATGACTTGGATTTTCAATGCTGGAAAAGTGAAAAAAAGATTAAAAAAAAAGGGTGAATAGAATGTAATTAAGATTAAGGAGGGGTTCTTTGAAGAATTCTTCAGACGCATGCGATTATTTTTTTTTTTTATGCATATGAGAGTAGTTTAAGCAGACGAAGAGAAAATTGCGCGCTCTTTATACAAGAACAACAATGACCTGCAATTAAAGGCGTAGTTCTAAACAAACATTCTCTATATCCTTAGTGATAAGCTGAATATTGATTAATGATAAATTATGCGCAACTAAATGTTTAGGATACAATAATTTAAAAATTATATACGAATTTAATAGTTTATGACACTTGTCTTCTACACTAGCTTTTTACCGACGGAAATAGCATTCATTTTTTTTTTTTTTTTTGTTCCTTCAGTTAGAGATTTTCAATAAACGAAAAGTAAACTCTTTTAACACATGTGACTTTTTATAGCAACGAATAAACATATTTTTAAATAGTCCTTAATTAGTTAAAGTAAGTTTCTAGATAATTTTAGTATAAGATTTGAAGTTAATAAAAACTATTAAAAGTTCTTGAAGTATTCGCTTATAAAAATAAACAATTATTTTATTTTGATACTTCTACATAGCGATACTACTACTATTACTACACCACTGTGCCTAGAGCCGAGTTGCCCCTATACAGTTTGCGAATGATGTGTCTGAGAGAAATCTGAATGGGATCCGTGATACTCTTACAATCATGACACCGAGACCTAAGGCTTAAAATAGATTCGGAACCACTGCAAGCATTCATGGTACCGCTGATACTCGAATCTGAAAATATCAATTATATGTATAAGTTTGTTTCTTATCCCAATTGGTCGACAGCAACATCTACACCAAGTTCAAGAACCAGTATGTTCTCGTAAAAGGGCGTAAGAGGAAGGGGGAAGAAAACCTTCTGTTGTGATGGAGCATCCGCAAGTAGAAATCCGACTTGGCACTGAAAAAGGAGGACAGTGCCTTAAGGGAGGAGGTTTAGGGTACCGTATGGGAGAAAATCCGGAAAACTCCCACCAAGTATACGAGGTATAACGATATACCAGGTATAACGAGGAATTATGCTGAACATCTCGACCATCATCGAGTCTCCTCGTTTTTCGAAACAGTGTCTACAACAAAGCCGCCAGCGAATTGAACCTCCGCCCTAATGCTCATCAGCAGCGTGCATTGCCATTGAGAAACGAATCGGGCATAATTTTTTTTTTTTAAACACTAAGCATTTGATTATTCCAAATTAATATTCCGTGTAAAAGTTCAGAAAAATATTAGTATTAATGGTGCTTCTAATCTTAAAAGAACTCGGCAAAATATACATTTAAAAGAAATTCTATAAAAAAATTAGACAACTTCTTATTACTACTAACTTTTACAATAAAATTATTATTCAATAAATAAAAGTTATTCCATTGTGACTTATATGCATAGCAGATTGAATGAAAGGTCAAAAGAAATTCTTAAAATTATGTTTACATTGCATTTTATTGTTTTACTTTACATAAATATTACAAGCATATTATAATGTCATCAAAAGGATTAAAAACATGCAGATGATTAAAAACAAGCAGTATTTTAAAAGTTACGATATAGATTTATATATTCTTCCCTTGTAACAGAAAAATCTTATAAAAAAATTTCCAACTTTCAATGAGTAAAAGCGTATTTTCCCCCTGTGATTTCTTCACGTCAGATGAATAATAAATAATCTGTGACAAGTTAACGGTACGATGAACAAACTGTCATTTCAGAAAATTGCCATAAAAACAACACCCTTGGTTTTAGATATGCATCATTTCAGATAAAACAAAATCAATTACAAGTAAAAATGCATGTCTGAATAAATAAAAAAAAGAAACGAACCGTGAGAGGAATAAATCTTAATCCGTCCTAGAAATTTGCAGAGCAAGAGACACAGAAAGTTCTCTCACAGTTTAGATTAACTTTTTTATAGAATGAAGCAAACTTTTACTGGAATAAAGAGCCTTATACCAATTGATTCATCTTAACTTAAATATTTCTAAGAAATGTGATATTTCAATTAGATAAGACAATTTAGAAAAATACCCAGATAAAATAATAAACACAAAAATGTTTTTATCTTGTATTAGTTTTTATGGGCCTGATGGCCGAGTGACTAGCGTTCGGTGCCACAGGTTTCGGGGTCGATTCACGGCGGTGCCATAAATGTTTGTAGTGTTTCGGAATCCCCTTTAAACCATAGGTCCCGGTCTAATATGACAGAAATCAGAATAGGTGCTGCCTTCTAATTATCAAAGATTTATACAAACCTTATGGTAAAACTATCATCCATCGATTTATGTATTTACGATCTAAGATTTCGGAAAACAAAGTCCTGAATAATCCTTATCAAACTTAATAATCCTTATCGATAATCCTCAGCAATTTAATCTTTATCCTTTAACGGCCAGATGGCCACTTGGCTAGTGCTCTGGCCTTTGGTACCACAGGCTTCAGTTTCGAATCATGGTGGCGGCATAGATGTTAGTGGTTCAGAATTCAGGTTAAACTGTAGGTCCCGGTCTAATTAGCCAGAAAGGGTGCAAAAAATGACCGTAGAGTGACAAATCAAGCCAATTAACCAAATCAAACTTCAAAGCTAAAATTTTCCAATTTAAAAAAAAAAGATTGAAAATTTGAACTTCAAAGCAAAAGTCAACTGGGATTGGATCTGAAATTCTCCTAGAGTTTGCTAATGATGTGCGCAATGTTATACTACTATAATTTTTTAATGAACACCTTGAAAGAAGACACTTTCCTCCACTCCCTCCTTGAGCCCAATAGAAGGCCATATCAGCCAAATTTATCGTGTGAATTCCTTGCATGGACAAGGAAGATTATCAATTCACCATCACTTGTTTAATTTCAAACAAAAAAAAAAACCTCGTTAGAAACCCAATACGCTATCTGTCGAGGCTCAAATATCTTTACAAACACGCCTTCACAACTTCGTTTTTAAATGGTCAACACCTAGTAACCGACAATGCAATGCATAAACAATCCGGCCACCTGCACTCATGCCATTCAAAAGACCACGGCAAGTAAAAAAAAAAATTAACCAATGCTCATTATACTCTCGAAAATTCTTACTACAAAATGACTTTGAAATTGTATCGCCACCCTAAAAAGGTTAAAATGGACGACTTTCCTACCTAAAATAACGTTTCAAAGGTGGTGATATGGGCAAGAGCACGTGGGTGAAAACAAGATTGGTATTCAAAAGAGCATTGGGATGTCATTCATCTCATTCAAGCGAAGGTGCGAAGAAAAAAAAAATTCGGCGTGGGCCCGATGCTGGCTAGATACCAGCCAACAAATTAGAACAGGAAATCAGACAGATCAGCGGCCGATGACGATAAACCATTGAAGTTGTACCAGATGGGCGTTAACTCGCGACTCCAAGGAGAACAACCGCTCGAACGTTAAGATCTCGTACCTGGAATCTGAAAACAAAACACTCGAACGCAACACCAGAATATTAAGAAGCTTTACTCGAAGTTTAAGAACAAAAGCATTTTTTTTTTCTGGTTATGCTTTTGTATTACAGCTGCGGTTACTTTGGTCAATCAGGCGCGGTCAATTTCACCTTCGGAAGCCGACACGTAAAAGAAGTTGGCAACGATTACTATCGGAGTAATTGATCAGGTTATGCAGGGTGAGTGATAAAGTCTTCAGGTGTTGTGTGTGCTTTGTGTAGATGTCGTCGCCGTCGTTGTGTCGTAGTGTTTTTTAATGACTTGTAAAAAAAAAATGTGCCATCTCGTTAAAATACAGTTCACAGCATCGATATTCAATCAAGTGTTAAATAAATCACTGAATCAGCCGATTTATACGTAATTACTAAATTGTTATTATTTGCTTAGCTTATCTTTGTAAAATATGAAATAGTGTTCAAATTTAAACGTATTAAGAGCAAAATCTAGACCCTTAAGCTTACCAAGGTAAATTATTATATAATTTACCTTGGTAAAGAAATTGATTTATAATTTTCAAATAAAAAGAAATCCAACAACTTTAAACTTCTTGGCTAAAAAGTCACTCATTATAAGAAAACTTTAATATAATTATGGTAGTAGCAATGCTGGAGTTATATGGCCTATTGAACAACTTGTAAGGTTTACAAACTAAAAGGATCAAAAGTTTTAAATACGACAAACGAAACGATAGTTCTTGTTCAAAATTGGTTTGGTTTGTCGCTCTACGGTCATTTTGTGTACACTTTAGGCTGATTAGATCGGGACCTACAGTTTAATGTGGATTCCGAACCACCAACAAACATCCATGCCATTGCCAGGATCTAACCTAAAACCTGTAGTACGAAAGGCCAGAGCACTAGCAGGGTCATCAGGCAGCTGTTCAAAATTGGAGGAACCCAGAAGTCCTACTTCGAATAAGATGGCAATGGCAACGTTCTTCAACGATGAATCTGAATCGGGTGGATATGACATCAAAAGACAATGGGCAACTTTACTGCCATGATGTATCTCATTCTGACTCAGGTGGATAAAATGCCTTCAATATCAAATGTTTATTACAGTTTGATATCAGTTTCAATTTTTCTGAAAATATTTTTTTTTAAAATAAATAAATAAATGATAAATAAAAAAACACCGTTAGTATAACATTTTGATTCATAAAGAAAAGAACTTCTAAATTTGAATATTTCTTTAAAATTTCAACATAGTTAATAGTAAAAGTATATTTAAAAGTGCAAGCCTTTTCGAAGTTTATTAAAATAAGTTAATATCTAAGCATAAAGCAATTGTTAATTATCTCAATGATATCCATGAGATAAAGAATTATATGAAGATCTTTATATAATAATAAATATCTCTTTGATAGTTTACAAAATATAAACATGAGAATTTTAATTTTGAATCTAATTTATTTACATTGCCTTATGCGACTACACATTAAATGCCAAGCTACATTCAATTAAATGAAAATAATCAATTATTTTTAAATAAAGACGTTTATATTTGATTTTGAATGAAACATTTAATGTTATTCAATTTTAGAATTATTCGTCGAAACAGCAGTAACAGATTTTAAGGATACATTCAAAGACATTGTCTTAGTCATTCTGACTAACACATTCATAATAGTATTATCAAACATTGAATTTAATCTTTTGACTTATCTACAAATGAAAACAAAATTCGGTTGACCTCTGAATTAAATAAAAGGTGAGTGCCAAGTATCATTGGAGTCGAGATCCCAAATGAGTTGAAGTGCTATGCCATTTCAAAAAGATGTGTTTTTACAACCTAGTTAAAAGAAAACCCACTTCTCATGCGATTTGAGCTCATTGCAAAGTATTGAATCACACGAAAACAAATGTAAATTATATGTTTACTTAACACACTAAGAACCAGTAATTAGACTACTCATGTGTGAAAGATGTTTGTGGTAACCAAGTGAAGCAATACATGACGGTTAATGACATAATGCATTTTAATTGTCTATGTTAATGCGCTATTTGTTACGTGCAACTTAACATTTAAAAAAAAACCTTCTTAATTTATTAAAAATTAGAAAAAAAAAAATCTATTCGCTTTCAAGCGAACCCAAACAAAATTTGGAGTTTAACATTCCGTAACTCGAAACTAGTAAAATTTAATACAAAAGCTAATGCACAAAAGCAAATACTGAATACATTTAGAGAAATCCTATATATTTTCTTAATTATTTAAAAAACTCATTTTCCGACGGATTTAAATTACCACTATTAGTTCATTAACTATTTTAGTGTAACAAATCCATACATTTTCACACAAAATGTATGGATTTGTTACACTAAAATAGTTAATAGTTAATAATTAAAATAATAAATAATCATAAGGACTAAAAATTGTAACAATGGTGAAGTTTTATATGTTTTTGAGGCAGACAATTAAAAGTGTTCATTTTAAAACACAGTTATTCAAACTTTATTGAGCCACGGCGACAAACCTTTTCATCGCTTTGTATTGAATGACAAATGTACGTGGTTATGAGTATCGAATTCTATGACTTAAAAGAAAAGATTTTTCTTTTGTTATTATATGTAGGGTGCCAATATTGATGGCCGAGTGATTAGCGATCTGCTACTTGGTGCCACAGGTTTCGGGTTCGAGTCACAGCGGAATCATGGATATTTGTTTTGATCCCGAATCCACTTTAAACAGTAGGTTCTGGTCTAATATGACTAGAGTTTTAAGCGTAGGGCTGGCAACCTTACCCTGTAAAAAGAAGCTATCTCCTGTGTCGAAATCTGCCAGCAGGCAGACGGCCTTGGCTACCATCGGGCCAGGGGGTTAGTTATTATACATAAATGAATGTCTTTCGGTGTACAAGAAATTTTATACCCCGGTCGGCCCACCAACAAGTAATAAAGATAATACTTTTGGTGGTGGCTACCCATTTGCGTGAAATGCAAGAGAAAACCCATAAAACTACTTGACAGCCTGTGAGAAACATACACTTAGTCACAATAATCATCGAGTCTTCTCATTTCTAAAAGCAGTGACTGCAAATGGATGCCACTAGCGAATTTGAAGTTCTTACACCATGTTATCAATGGACCACAAGCAGGATTACAAAATCATTCATTCAGTAACTACCATATCTTATTCAGAACTAAAAACTAGTAAGTCTAATTTTATGTGACAAAACCAATTTCATGCATAAATCCCTTTTTACTTTATGATTTATTATGATTCAAGTTTGGCTTTGAAGTGATCTAGCCATGATGAAAAGAAAAAAATAATTCCGATGATTTAATAAGCAAGATCTTTACAAATGAAATTATTTGCTTGAAAGTTGCCTTTCAATACTACAAAACAAATACTTATTAAAAAGAAAGTGAATTTAGTATTTCAGTGAATCACTCAAAAGCACGCAAATGAGCCTGCGAGCTCTCTAGCATGTCCATCAAATCCAATGCATCTTCATTATATATTTCTTTTTAAACTTTTCAAAAGCTTAAACCGGATACGTTTATTACAGGAAGATTACTTCATGCATAGAATCAAACTTTGCTCCAGTTGCAGTGGACACAAAAGATTGCCGTGAAAAAGCTCGAACACTCAACAACGCACAAAGCGTTAAATAATTGAAATGAAAATAAGCGCTATAGTTTAAGCTTCTTGAATACCTGACACACACTTTGTTAACTAAAAACGTCAACTGTACAGACAGAGGCTTTCAATTCCCAAATGTTGACGTGTGAATGTGTCACGCATGCCAGGAGAAAGGCATTAAAAAACTTTTCCACGATTTTGACTTAGCAGAGAGTGAAAAATATCAGGCTGGCAAGTTAGAGGCAGATTTTTTTATATGTTTAAAGAAGCAAGGACAAAATAAAAGGGGCCAATCAATTGAAAATCTTTAATTTTGAATTCGGCAGTGAGTGAAATTTTATTCAAATGGTAATGGTTTTTTTTACATAAGCTTTGAAAGTTGTAGCGATAGGAAACCAATATTTTGATTCATTTTAATTAAAAATGTAATTGGCGATTGCCCTTCTTATGCCATTTTTGATATACAACGGGAGGAACGGGCACTTTTTTGCTAGAATTTTAGAAATAGAGATTCAAAGAAAATATTCAAAAGACAACTGTTTAAATTATAAATCCAATAAAGTAGTTTACCATTTTTTAGTATTTAAGTTTATATACTGCAATATATGTACTGTTATATACTGTTAGTTTCTTTTACTAGTTTTAATATTTTCAAAATTTGCATTTAAAAATAATTCTAACGCAAATTTTGAACTGAAATATAGACTTTCTATTTGACATCATGAAAAATATATTTGACAGCTGCAATAAAATTTCAGAACTCGCTTTTTTACACTAAATACCATATCGGAAAAAACACAAGTTCACAACAACGCGCGCATAAGAAAAATTCAAATTTCACATTTACTTTCAATTCAAATTTTTTTCTACTTCTCCAGAAATTCTCATAAAAGTTATATAGTCAAAGAATTGAAAGTAAAAATCTCCATACAAGCAATAATTTCAAGACATTTTTAAATAACACAATAGAATATTGAATGCATGTACAAAGTAATAAACATTTAATAAAAATATTAAATAACTCAACAACTTTATTATTTATTATATATATAATGAGAAGTTGGAAAACATCTAAAAATTTAAAGACATGGAAATTAAAATAATTTATTAACTGGACGAACAAAATCAGTTCATATTTTCCCACGAACTGGGCAATCATGTAATTATTTGTTCAATAAAAAAATCTTTACACAAAAGAAAGTATCTTGTATGCATCTTTCACCCCATTCTTAAATAAGTTATTCAAATTTCTCTTAGAAATTGAAAAGCATTCTTGCTTATTTTTCCAAGCAAGTTGACCCACCTATGAACATCGTTAATTGTAAAATAAAGCGAATCCTATGGTAATTCGATTTCTTGGATTATTTAACTCAACAACAACAGAAAAGATTTAATTTGAATTATCCTAATTTACTCAATTAAAATACTTCCACGCTTGCCTCTTGACTGGGCCAGTTATATTTTGATTACACAAATAAAAAGCCCATGCAAATTTCATGGAAATAATAATTACATGCTCATTATCAATTGTAAATTAAACGGATTTAATCCAACTCAAATTAGCCTATTTACACAAATAATGACTTGCGATAGAAACAGTGTTTAATATATCGAATGTAGAAATAGGACAGAATTATTTTCCAAGTACTGACAACGTTTAAAAAAACTCCGCAAAGGCATCTTCAAAAAAAACAAAAGCAAGAAAATGAAACTTTCCTTTTACACTTTCATACAATACCTTTCCATTTCATTCTTTTTTAGATGCTCCACCCTGTTATAACGATTCATTATTCCACAGACCATCCGTATAGGAGTGGGAAAAGAAAAAGAATAAAAAAAAAATGCCACTTTTTTAAATACATCAGTTGTTTCTCTATCCAAATTTGGGTCAGAAGTTGATTGAGTCGTCCATGGCTCAGTAAGTGTTAATTTAAAATCCATAATACTTCTTCCCCAGCGAAGGTTTTTGTTGGCGAATTCTTTTGTGATGCATCTTGGAATACTTTGTCTTCTATCATACATGATCTTATTTATTTATTTTTTTCACTTCTTTGCTGTAAATAGAAGATTCAGGAACTTTCGGCTTGAATAACAGAGGAATTTTTGGTTTCCTCAGCGTTGTGTCATCAATCATTGGAGTGAATCATTACAAAAAGAGTGCTCATTCCAAAATCGGTCTACCAATTGAATACATTACGTTTGATGTAATGAATGAAGACAGAGCATCATTTAATGAGGAAAAATACTTCAGCCGCAAAAAGAAATGTTGTGGAATAGAAATAGGATTCAAATGAAAGAAGAAAAATATACAAACTAAAAAAAAATTACAAATGATTGTTATTAAATATTATACTAATTTCATAATGTCCTAAAAAGGACTTCAGGCGAACAAAAAACAATTATATCAATATACAATTATACAATTATATATATAAAATTATATCATATTTTAAATTGAGCCTTTCAAATAATCCATTGCTAACTGTACAATAATATTTAAAAAGAGTGCTATATTATATTACGAATAATATATATTTAATAATATACTAATTTTAATATATATTTAATAATACGAATATTAAATATTTACAAATACTATATTATTCGTATTATTATATTGAGATTATAACAGCTCGATAAAAATTTGAGATGAGTAAAAATTAAATTGAATTATTAATGTGCAAGATTTTTTTTTTTTTAACAAACAGAAAATAAATTGTGTTTACTTAATCATTTTCCTTTTTCCTAAAAATCTTATTTATTTATTTCTTTTTATTATTATTATTTTATTATTATTATTATTTATTTTTTTAATCATGTATTTTTTTAAATTTTTATTATTTTTTTTTATTTATTTATTTATATATTTTATTTATTATTTTTTTTATTAATTTATGATTTTTTTTTTTATTATTTTTATTTTTTATTTATTTTTTTTATTATTTTCTTATTTATATTTTTTAAATTATTTTCTTATTTTTTTTTTTATTCATTTTTTATTCATTTTTATTTATTATTTTTTTTTTTTTTATTATTTTTTTTATTAATTTTTTATTTATTTATTTTTTTATTTTTATTTATTTTTTATTTTTATTTATTTTTTATTTTTATTTATTATTATTTTTTATTTATTTTTATTAATTTTTTATTTAATATTTTTTTTTATTTTTATTAATTTTTTTATTTAATATTTTATTTTTATTTATTTATTTATTATTTTTTATTTTTATTTTTTATTGAAGTGTTGAAAGACGTAAGTGAAGGGCAGTTTTGAATATAAATGGTAACAATAATAATACGATAAAGTGTATTAACATATTATAGCAATAATCTTTTTAAATATTGTTATACAACTAACAAAGGATTATTGAAAGATTTAATTTAAAATACGATACAATTTTAATATTGTTTTCGTTCACCTGAAATTTTTGCAGAACATTATCAAATTAATATAATATTTAATAACAAGCATTCGTAATTTTTTTTTTTTTTTTTAGTTGAGTTTCAAATGAAAGAAAAGTATACAAGTTCTATTCTATAAGCATTTCTTTTTTGGCAGAAGTGTTTTTCTGATTAAATGATGTTCTTTCTTTATTCAATTATATTAAACGTAATGTTTTCAATTAGTAGGCCGATTTTAAAATAAACCCCTCTTTTTGTATCGATTCGCCTCCAATGATTCATGGTAATCAAAAAATTCCGATGTTATTCAAGCGAAAGTTCCTGAATCTTCCCTTTCTATTTACAGCAAAGTAAATTTATTCAACTTATATAAATTTTTAAATTTATTCTTTCGGAGGATATTTATTCAAAAATATAGCCGGTTTCAATAAATTAAAATTTTGTAAAAATGAGGATTCAAAATTTATCATTGCATATTGATGAGTTATTTTTAAAAAGTTCAAATTAAATATAAATTAGATTTATAAAAAGCAATCAATAAAACATTGACTTAAAAAGTAATCTCCGAAAAATTAGATGTTTCAAAACTAAATAAGTCTTATCTTTTTGTATTGCAACATAATTAGAAACATGATTAATTTATTTGATACAGATAAAAACATTACTTCACAAGCTCATTGAAAGTAAGTTGATTTTTAAAAATCATTTTGAGAATTGCATCGAAAATGTAAAGAAATTTTCATGAAATTACGTCAAAAAGTAATAAAATATTGAATCGGGTAGTAACTGCCACAAAAATAATAATGCAAGGATTATGCATGATAAAAACCAAGAAGTTATAGAAGAAACAATCACTTGTTCATACCACGTGTTATTCCATAAAGATAATTTGAACTTTATCATTACACATTTTAAATTTTATGTTTCATTTATGCATATGTTTTATAATTGACCAGGTCTTTTGAATGGCTTTTCATTTAATCTAGAAGCTAATCTGTGACCCGCTGCCTTTGTTGGGAACCAGTATTTGTTTTAATACGCCCATATTATGTAAGGGCATATGTCATCTTGGTAAATTATAATGAATGATTCATTTCTTTTAATTTGATGCTATGCATTTAAAAACACGTTAAAAATTCCAAACCAATGAAATAATGAGCATGCATTTTAGAAATTAATTTCATTTAGGAAACCAACTTTAAAAAATTATTTCAAATAAATTCTAAACATTTCGTGGCTATGGGACATAAGTATTCATGATTTAAAATTTGATTTTACAATAACAAAAACCAAGAGGACTTTGTATTACTTCAACTCCTTCTGATGCTGATACTTTTTTGTTTCAAATTACTATACTTAGACTATTTTTTTTTTTTAAATTACATATAGGAAAATCTTTCTGTATTAAACCATCAAAACTTTTGCTTGATCTAGATTAAATTTTTCAGTTTTAAATATCTCTAAATATGATTTAAAAATGCTGATTATAATTTATCTTTTGGAAGAAAAGTGGAAATAAGTATTTGCTTTTAATAATATTTATCGAAAAATACTATTATGAAAGAGTTTAGAAAGCCAAATAATAAATTTGAATTTTTTTTTTTTTATTAGAAATTTATGTGAAAATCGGCGCAAAAATAGAGATTCCTTTCTTTTCGTAATAAACAAACTTCCATAAGTTTTGTAATTGTATAAGTCTTAAAATAAAAAAATATTCTGAAAATAAGAAATCGAAGAAAATATGCTCTTCCAATTTGTAAATTATCAATTTAAATAATTATACGCGTCCATGACCAGTTTAATATTAAAAAGCTAAATATCTAAAAGTAATGTAGTAATGTCTGTTTGTCTGACAGAAAAATACTCCGAAAAATGTTTGGTGATAGGCTAAATGATGTCTAAACCATGAAATTTACAAATTCAAATAACTTGATATTGTAGAAATTATAAAATCAAGCCACATTAGATGGCTGGGACATATTTTCAGATATAACGACTCAAATCCAACTAAAAAGTTAGTTTTTCAACAATTGAAGGCACCCGAAGAAGAGGAAGGCCTCCAACCAGATGGGTTGATTCAATCGAAATATATTCTAAAGAGTCTGGAAGTCGACAGATGGTGATCTATTGCCCGAACAGAGTCAGAGGAAGCTCATGGAAACTGCCTTAACCTGTAACAGGCTGTAGGACTGACGAAGAAGAATGTAATAATGTGTACTACTAATCAAACTTAATGAAAGCTGCATTGTTAGAATTCTTAACTGTTGCAACAAATTGCATTTTGCATATATTATTGAAAGTTAAGTTGCATTAAAGTTGCCTACAAATATATTTATATGCAATTAAACAGCAGCTCATGTGTCAAATTTGTTACTCCATATAAAATGAAATATCTTCTGATTACATACAATCTAACAATCGAAACTTAAAATTTGCTCAATATAGTAATTAAAAGTTTCCAAATACCTCTTTAGCATAACTTCTAAATGATTCGGTTTCAATATAACTATGAATTTTAAACAAATCCATCATTCCAACACGTCTTATTCAATAGTGTCACAATTTCAAGAGTGTCACCTCCTAGTCCTAACCTCGAAATGTAAACAAGAAATTTTTATCAAGTCGAAATATCGTTAATTAAAGCCCATTCAGAAAATAAACAACCTACATGCTCATGTATGGACCAAAAACCACCACCAATTTCGAACAAGCAGTTCATATACAAAGAAAAAAGCAGTTGAGCAAGGCATTCATTCACCAGAGACCTTTCATCAGAAAACATTGAAACTAATTACGGCATCGCCGGATTTACGTGTTTCGAAACTGGAAGGTGCACTGGAGCGAGACGGAACAAATCTTAATTCGCTTAATTAAAGATCGAATAATCAATTTACAAGTGTTGTTCCAGTAATCGGAGATCATCTGGATTTCTGGGTTGTGTTCCATTTCGCATGACATTTGTTATTCCGGGAACGTCCGCACGGAATTTCAAAAGGGACGATGAATTGCATTACATAAAAATAGATTTTCAATGATCGATTCACAATGAATCACGAATTGAAACGAAAAGCGCACAGTAGTAGCTTGTTCTCACACTGAATTTGAATGTTTAGCATATCGTAGAATGGATATATTGATTTAAATATCTTAAAATAGCTATATTTTTTTGTGATACTGGTCAAAGACATTAATAAAACTTCAAATAATTTACAAGGAAATATTCACATGAACGTATTACTCGGGTTGCTATGATTGAATCAATGCATAACTTATTTGAAACGATTTAATGCGATACATTTTAATTTTTGTTTTCGAAAGAAAAGTATCAAATCAGAACAGAACAAATAATGTTAAGAACGCAGAAATAAAAAGATGAAGTTTTGTATTAAATGATTATGTCCAGTTTAAGGTCATGCGTTAATCATGGGTAATCCGCTTTAAAATTAATAATATCTGATGAAATAAATTTAAAATTACATTTAAATTATATATACATGACAAAAAGTGCAAATTTACGTTTCTAAAAGTCCTCCAACTAAGGCTTAAGTAAAAAGTAACAAGATTTTAGAATAATTTAAAGCATTATTTGTAAATTAATACTTCTTTATTTACAACAAATTTTAGGAATTGAAATTAAATCTCACGCCTTAAAACTTATTAAAAAAATTCAAATGGGAATTTAAGATAATTTGATGTTTATTTGAAAAAATTGTATGACATATGTCCAATTTGAAAATTATCAACAATATTTTTTCTTATGTAAATCAATGAAAATTCATTGAAAAATATTACGTTTATCAAGTTATTTATATCATTCCAGACAGTTATCGGTTCAAATTCAATTTATTAAAAAAAATTTGAGTAGTCAAAACAGAAAATTGGTTAGCCCAGGGTTTTTGAAATGAAGCCTAATTTGAAAAATACAGTGGAAAAAGTATAAAATGCAAATAAGTTTTATTCAGAATAAACAAATTGACGTAACGTTAGAAAAATCAACATTAACATCACACATTAATTATACAACAAAAAGGATTACACTACAGCTGTCCAACTATGTAAAACGAGTTGGGGAAGTTTCTATGTTTCAACAAATACTTGAAAGTGTCTCAAGGTCAGAGATGCAAAGTGCTTCATCTCTGTTATCGCTGAGACGTGTCAGGAAATGTTTTAACAGGAGACCTCATTTGCATACTGTTTTCATTCGTGAATTAAATCCACTCCGTCGGACAAATGTTAACGCATAAACAAGCTTTAATTTATGCACCGATTATACTTTTTTGTTAAATTTTCATTTTAAATTATAATTAGATAATCAATGAGCTGTGATTACGGTTACAGTTATTCAGAAGCGAAGAGGAAGTCGATGAAAAATAATGAAAGCTATTAAAACTACCGTCGACAATGAATAAATTAAAGTGTTTTTTTTTTTTACAGTGGATTTAAAAAAATGAGCAGATTTAATTTACAAATGAAAGCAGAAGGTAAACTAGATGAAAAAAGTTTTGTATTCTATTTGTGTGAAATTAAATCCATGTTACGAAATATTAAATCAGAATTTTATTCGAAATATCTTTATTTTCGCATAAAAAATAAAGTTCTCAATTTTATACATTGAATTTGCTATGAAAACAGTTGATATTCATATTTTCTATAACTTTGAATGAATAGTTTTTACTTCATAAAGAATTCTGCTTTTTCAAATTTGCACATTAAAATTGAGATTTATAATTATGAGATTTAAATTGAGATTAATACTTGAAAAATTATAAGGACTACTGCATTACTTCTAATGAAATGTGATTTGCGACGTTTTATTATTATTATTATTATTTTTTTTTAATCAAAGTTGGTGAAATCAAATAAAAAGTTTGAAATACCTCAAAGTCTAAATAATTAACTTGTAATAAAATTTTTACTAATTGAGTCATTTAACATGTTTAAGCTATATTTTGAGAAATTGTTAGCAAACACATTTTACAATTTCATTTGCCATTTTTCTTATAACAGACTTAATGAATTACTAATTGGGATAGCAAAATACATATATATACTGCAAACCAAACTTTTTTTCCTATAAAATAACAAAACACTCAAAAGCTAAAATAAATCATTTTTATAAATGTTCAGTTCAATATATTTATAATAATGCCATCAAAAAATTTTGCTCACTCCTTTTGTGTTTTAATCCAGAACATTGAGTCACTTTCATGGTAAATTTCTTTTTACAGCCAATAATACCAAAACAATTAAATTTAATCAAAATACCGTCTAATATAATAACTGGATTAAATTCTCAATTATAAATAAATTTCAGGATGCATCTGGAAAACGGATGCAATAATAATTTTTCGTAGTTGAAAATTAATCTTTTATTACTTAACAATAAAGTAATGTTTACTTTGCAAACTGATGATATTTGCATTTACACATCACCCATGTGAAATTTAATTTTCTATTATAATTTACATTATCATTCAAATTTCTATTCAGATTCAAATGTTTACATTTTTCCCACTGAAACAAGTCTTTTAAACAGTACACAATTTGTAAAGATCCCAACTGTCCCTAATACTTCTCTCTTAATCGCATACAAACGTCCCATTTATTATGATTTCATTGCATTTAATAGCTTTTTAGAAACCGCCCCTAAATAACAATAACGTCACTCCACCTTTCTAAAACCGGTATATAACAAGGCATTCTTTCTATACTGAAACAGCACAGCAGCGTCTGAGTGTAGTATATAAAAAAATTTTCAAAAAAGCCGAGTAGAAATTTCTAGTTATTCTTTATTCAAAAAAGAAATGCTGCGTGCTGAATTCATAGCCTGATGGCCGGCTGGGTTCAAGAAAGGCCAAATGTCAAAACCAACCAGTTTAACGTTCAAAAAAATTTTTAAATTGATTTTGAAATTCAACAAGTCTAATATATAAACATTCATACGTTTATAGATAGATTTCATAAACTAAAATACTTTTTAATGATAAACAAAGAGATAAAAAGTTTTTTTTTTTTTTCAAATTTGGATAATTCCTATAGACTTAAAAAGCCCGTTTTAAAAAAATATTTAGAAATATATTCAAAATATTTTGTAACCTTCAATCTTTCTCCAGCTAGATTTAAAAAAAAAAAAATTATCAAAAGAAATTTTTTTAAAACATTTATTTTTTAAAAAGATATGTATACTTAATCTTATGTAAAAAATGACTTGATCATATTAAATTCTGATTCATTTATTAACATTTATTAAACTGATTCAAATTTAATATTTTTAAAGAGTTAATCAATGAAATATTACATTTTAATTACAGCAAAATATCAGGAATTTTTTTTTATAATTTTTTTTTTACCATTTTTATTTATAAAATTGTTCATCATTCTCTTTCTGCTCAAAATGTTCTTTTCACATATATATACAGTATTAAAAAAACTTTAATTGAAAGAGATGTCTGTTTGAAAAGTAATTTTCTGCCCAAAATGTCAGCTTTTACACTTGTTTTTAGATCATTACTCTTTCTTTTCCTTTGCCGTGATGTTAACATTTTATAATTAAAGAAATTAAAAATTTACCCTGTTCGCGTTTCTTTAAATGAAAAAAAAAAAAAAAGAAATTGCTTGATTTTTTTAACTTTATTGTCTACTTATTTAACACTTAATATGTAATATTTTCAGTCAGTATTAAATAAGTATTAATTATTAGAGCTGAGGCGCTCAGTTAAATAATTTTTAATATATTTTTTTATAGTATATGCCTCTAATTTTAGTAAATGGGGATCAAAAGTTACTCTTTAAACTGTTAAAACTTAGATAGTGAAATGAAACATTCATTTAAGATCATGAAAAACAACATCTCTGGAATTATGTAAATTAATTAAACATGATAGAAATGAAAAAAATTAAACCCTAATTTTATAATTTTTTTCCCCACAGAAAGATTAAATCAATATATAATCCAAAATCGAATTTTTTTCCCCATAAGCAATGAGAAAACAACCCATCTGTATGATTATGATTAAAAAACATCTTCCTACTAGATTTAGATTTGCAATAATCTTTTCATGCTTTAAGAGTAAAAAGCTGTAGAAAATTGATTCATTTATTATGACAGCGAGAGGAAAACATTCTTTAAAGAAATAATAATACTGTCTAAATCTTGAGATACCCATAAGAAAAAATAAATTATTCTTTCATAAACTTATTTCAAGAACATATACATAAATAAAGATTTTAATGAATGATGGATTTCTAAAAAATTAATAAAATGAATTAGAATATTTAACAACATAATGTCATCTGCAAACTACTAGTGAAAAAATTTGAAAAGCATTATTAGTTTTTAGAATTATAAGATATTGATGACACGATTAAATAGTTGAAAATACTGAATAAAGTTGTAACCACCATAATTTGTTCTGGTTAAAAATTTGGAAAAAAATTGACAGAAAAATTCGCAAGTTTCGAGCATACGTGAAAACATTAACTTATACTTTATGAAGTATATAATGTATGAATTTACAATTAGCAAGTATTAATTACAATTATTATTATTTTTTATTTATATAAGTATTAATTTAGAGTATTTCGTCATTTTTAAAGTATTTAATATTCATTGAAATGGAAAATTAAAAAAAAAAAAAACAATCGAAGCAATTCAATTTTTATTCAACCTGGAAAATTGAAAATAGAACACTCTTGTATATCTTGTTCAGAGAGACTTTACTTAATTTCTTGAAAATAAAGCCATAGACATGTTGTCCAAAAATAGTACCAAGAGTTATAGAAAAATGTGCCAAAAAATTCTGTTATTGCTCTATGTAATTTTAGATTTATGGAAAGTTAAATTATGTAACAATAACATTTATTAGATTTAAATTTCACCAATATTCAAAACATTATAACGACTTAAACTGCGTTTTTTTCTGATGAATAAAAAAATTCATTGCTTTAATCATCAGACTTGTCTTTTATGATACTGTGAATTAAGGTAGAAAAGATTTTACGTAAATGATTCTAAAAAATAATTCAAAAGAAAAATAAATAAAAAAGCCAAAAAGTCGACTCCTCATCAAAATTCAGAATCTTAAATTTCAAATTTGCCTCAAGAAATTCATTATTCAAACGCTAATAATTAACCCTTTGCCAGTATTAGTTTACTATAGTTACGCGAAGCTAAATTTCTTGAACTGTCGAATAAAACACCGATTTTCGATTCGTAATCCCATGGGTCATTCACCTCCACCATTAGGGGGCAGTCCATTATTTAACAGGGGCCCTTTTAAGGAGATCCAAGACTCACCTATTCCTCACCCTTCTCTTTTTATTAAATTGGACATCGCGACCATGCAGGATGAACGTCACGATTTCTAGTTTTTGCCGTGAGATCTTTTTTTTCTTCTTCCGAGATGGTTCGAAGATAAAAATCGTTTGATACACCCCATTTAATTCCGGCTGGGATTATAAAGATAAATAAAATAAAGGGATGTTACTTTTAATCTAAATTTAATGGGTTTTAAGTTCGTGTTATTGATTCTTTTTTCAACTAAGAAAGCAAACTTGTTTATCTCGTGATATAAAGGAACGTTTTAACGGCTTTCATAGTATAGTTAATTTTTTTTTATTTTCAACTTATTTATGATTCTTTTTTGTAATTATTTTATGAATGGCAACGGATATAATTTTGAAAATTAAATAGTTTGACATTTCTTTTTCATTTTTGTGTAGAAGAAATAGGAAGGCAATCCTTTCAGATATAATTTTGTCATTTCAAGTAAAAAAATAATACCTTCGATAATTTATAAAAAAATATTTTAAAATTTGGCGTAATGGATAAAAACTATAAATTTTCTAGAAAAAAATTCAAAATGGAGGAGACTGACGGGAAGCGAAAGCTGCAAAAATCAAACACGTGATGGCATAATGGTAGAAAATCGAGTTTGAGACCTAATGCGTTAATCTTTTTTAAAAACATCTATCATCCTTTATGTCTGCAAAGATAAAAGGTGCTATAATAATTAAAGATATGCACAATCAGTCATTTCACAAATTCAGAACTATTTAAAAATCTTTTTTTTTTTAACTAATAATGACAATGGGAAATACAAATGACTACCTATTCTTTCTTAATTTTTCACAATTATGTTATTTAGTATTTCTAACACAGTTCATGATTATTTCCTCCATTCTGATACATTAAACTATAATTAAGCAAAGTCCAAGTTCTATGACCATTTCCAAAATGTTAGTGAATCTCTTATGGGAAGCAAGTTATTACAAAGAGTTCAAAAGGCACCTGGAGAATGAACTCCCCTTTTGAAAACATTCACTAAATTATTGACTTCTAGTTGTTTCTTAGTGTGCGGAACAAACACGAATTAAAATCCATTTCCGTCACAGTCATCACTGTTCTGTTGATACTATTATTTCCATTAGTAATGAAAATAGCATCACAATTATTATATGTTTTGGATTTATTCTGCAGTTTTATAAACAGAACTTTATTTATATGACTGTAAAAATACAACTATAGCAAATTTTGCAGAAATAACCCTTCCTAACAAAAGAATTTCAATAAAAAAAAAAAAAAAAAAAAAATCTAAAACATGTCAACTTTTCAAACTTTGGCTTTAAAATCGATTTCGGAATAAGAAATTCAACCCAACCAAAAACAACAACATTACAACGTTTCAAAACAATTCAACCTGTAAATATAAAAAAATCTATCAATTTTTTTAAACACAGACATTAAACAAAGTTTTCAAAACATGTAAGCACGAAAACATGTGTATTCAAAAGGAATGTATATATAAATAGAATGTACTCCTAAACATTAAAATCAACAAGATTGAAGAAAGCATTAGCATCTTTCTTAAAGACCCACCAGTGCCAAAATTCACGTGTAAACAATTGGCAAATGTGCTTTAACGCTGTTTTTGATAATGTGTGGATTTTTTTTTAACTTTTCACAGCATAGCTCAATTGAATATTTTTACAGAGCGTGGGGCAAAATATATTTTGTTTTTTATTTCTTGTATTACTGTTGTTAAAATTGTTGCTATGCATTTAGTTACATTTGGAACCAATATTTATTTCTTAAAGTGATGATCCGTCAACAAATGTTGCACAAGGAGATAAAAAGTTAAGAGGGTTTTCCATCCCTGTTGCATATGCATACAGAATTTTTATACTACTATATTTGGTTGAAAAGGAAAGTAAATAGTGCTTGAAAAGTTTATTCAATAGTAAATAATTTATAAAAATAATTTTTGAATTTTGAATTTTTTGAATAAGAATAATTTTAAATTTTTTTTGAATAAGAATAATTTTGAATTTTTTTGAATAAGAATAATTTTGAATAAGAATAATTTTGAATTTTTTTTTGAATGAAATAATCAATTGAATTTTTTTTTGAATAAGAATTAATTTGAATTTTTTTGAATAAGAATAATTTTGAATTTTTTGAATAAGAATAATTTTAAATTTTTTTGAATAAGAATAATTTTTGAATTTTTTTGAATAATGACTTTAAATTCTTTTTGAATAAGAATAATTTGAATTTTTTTTTGAATAAGAATAATTTGAATTTTTTTTGAAGAATAATTTTGAATTTTTTTTTGAATAAGAATAATTTTGAATTTTTTTTTGAATAAGAATAATTTTGAATTTTTTTGAATAAGAATAATTTTGAATTTTTTTTTGAATAAGAATAATTTTGAACTCTTTTTTGAATAAGAATGTAATTTTGAACTTTTTTGAAAAATAAACTCAACATAAATTTCTTGTGAATACGTAAATATTCAAAAATCTGCAAAAATTCAATAGTGTTTAAAAACACTAATAATCAAGATCATTGAGGTAAAGGTGAGACAATAGTGTTTAATGCCAAATGTATATATTACGAATTTAATTTTATTTGCAATGTAAATATGAAATTTGAGGAGAGTATCAGATGAAGAGAAAATTAAGTAGATTTCGCCTTCAAAAGAAAACTTCACTTTAAAAACAGTTCCACTTTAAGTGTCTCCAAATAAAATTTAGCTTTTCTGATACTAAGCCAATATAGTTGTTACAAAATATAACATTAGCCCATCCAAATTAAATGTTTACGTTTTTTTTCAAGTGGTTTCTCTGAATATTCATAGCTTAATTAGTAATGAAAATAAGAACTTTTGGCTTAATACTGAAAACTTTTTAATTTAAAGTTTTCAAATGTTTTTTATTTCATTTTTAAATTATTGTATAATATTGTAATGCAATTGGTTACATTACAGTAATTTAACAATCTTGTTAGCTTTCTTTTTTGACGAATTCCTTTTAACATTTAATAATCCTTATTATACACAAAATGTTAAAAACTTCAAAATCTCATGTAATATTTTTCAGTTTTTCTTGATAATGGAAACTACATAAAATATATAGCAACAGAAGTACTTTAAATTCAGTCTATCATGGATTTGATAATCAAAGCTTCCAAGTTTTATCCAACAACCTGATTCATCTCCGTTTGGCAAAACTTCACAATTTTTTTTATGTATAAACATTCGGCGCAATGTGAATCCAATCTACAGATCACGACCTTCAGGTGGATTGCTCGGAGCTTTACGCCTTTATGCCGTGTTTCATTTTAACTTTTGACCTTATTTATTTATATGATATGCTATGTATCTACTTGAATTACATTGCTAAAAATATTTATTATGGTTGTTATAGAAAACATGAAAGCCCTAAACCACTTTGCCAACATATATTAATGAAACTTAAAACGGATATTAGCAATTAAAAAAATTAAGTAGCTACTTAATGAATATTTAAAACTAACTTCTTTGTGCTTGGCTACTACAAAAATAAATTTAAAATCAAATATTAGAAAACAAAGAATCAATGTAAAATTGCTATTAATATTAATATAACTAATGCAAAATTGCATTAGATCTCTTCATTCTCTTTAGAAACAATTAAGATAAATGTTTAATAAATATATCACATAAAGTCTCCTAATATTTCTTGTTTTGTGTTTTTCATTGTTTTTGAATATTGTCTCATATCCAAAGCGTCTTCAATCTGTTCTTACACTGGAAAAGGTGCTCAAACATTTTCCTTGCTGGTATTTCTTCGAAGTACTACTATAAAAATTTTTGATAGGAACCTTAGCTGAATGGGACTTTGATTCAATAATAATATTTAAAAGAAGCGCTATATAACGTGACAATTGTTTTAAGTGAATTCTTTTTATCTCAGAATTGATTTAGCTTGAATATTTAATTTGGATTCTAATACTTCATATCTCAAAGGACTTTTCTTGAACTGTCCAGCTCGATAAAATACTTTCAAAATGTTAATTTCAGGGTTGGATAATGAAGTACGGGTTATATGAGTTGTACTACTAGAAAGTAAGCGTCTGGCACACGCGGCGGTCCCCACACTCTGTAATTCCACTGTTTTTTGTCCCCAAGTCTATACTGGCATGGATCTGCTGGGCACATGCTCTGAAGTGAAAAAGCATGGTTGTGGTCCAAGTCAACCCGTGCTGGTCCCTGGATTACGGTTGTGCCTTCGAACACTTCACTATTCGAGTAATCCATATTTCCTCAGAACCCTGGGTAGTGGCTCACCCAACACTCTTAATTCCAGATAATGAACTCATTGTTTCTTAGTTCCTTGAAAATTCAAAATGCTACTAAAGAATTTTTTTACAGTCAATATAACAAAGTCAAATCATTTTTTCCTAATGAAACAGCAGGTAAATCACTTTTAAAAGTGACAACAAGTGCTTGTTTAAATACAGAATTATGGTCTTTTCAACAATAAAATGCCTTAGTATTACGTGTCATCACTATGGATATTTAATTACGTGTTACCAATTATAATCCGAAAAAAAAAAAAAAAAAAGGCGTTTGCCTCTGACTAATAATAAGTAATAAAATCAACTGTTACATAAAGTGTTGAATTTATCTGAAACTACCTTAATTTCGTAATGGCTGTAGAAGAAAATTTTTTAATGAGCTTTTATTCTTCACACAACCTTGTTACAAGAGCACTTTCCACTTCGTTTTGAGGTTTTCTTTCTTCGGCAGATGATAAAAACAAAGAGAAAACAACGTGGATTGGAAAAGAATAAAATCTTCATTATCTCATCTTAAACCGTCTGTGAATGTAGAGGTTTTGAAGTTTGAAAAGTGAGAGTCAGGGCTGTGTTCTTCACTTGGATGATATTCTCGCCTTACCTGATTTGGCGATTTTGGATTTGGCGCACTGCGCCACGCTTCCATGAATGTGGCTCTTCACATATCGCCATCCAAAAATAAGGACATAGAAGGAATATTTCAAAAATTGCTTTTGGGAAAACAGAAATAAAGATGAGA